>JAULJZ010217419.1:0-18077 GCA_032270985.1 Heliamphora pulchella | reverse complement strand
ATAATTCATTTTCTAAGAATAAGTAGTTTTAGATGGATAATACTTTATATTTCCAAAATAAAAGTGTTAATACATTTTGAACAATCAAATTTGACACTTTAACCAAAAAGAAATGACTTATATCTCAAAAAGGTTCAAACACTTGAGCATTCTTGAAGTAGAATATTTCGTATTATTCTTAATTAAAAATTAAGTCAAAAACTTTTAAGGCAAAATATACTTGAAGCTTATCAACTGTGTCAACACCCAATGAACAAATGGTTTGACACCCTAACTGTTTTACAAGTTGATCTTCAGGTACTAAAACGTTAGTGTCGACATAAACCAGTTTTGTGTCAACATAAAAGTGCCGAAGTGCCCAAGACTCATTTTGAGTCGACACAAACATATTTTGTGTCGACACAAAAGTGATCCTCACTTTTGGTATCCGGAAGTTTGGGTCAACACAAATAGAAATTGTGTCGACACAAAACAATCGAGACCTCCTGCAGGTTTTTGGTCTCGATCCCAAGACAAGTTGTGTCGACCCAAAAGTCCTGAGCCTGCTTACAAAATTTTGGTGTTGATCCCAAGAGCAAATATGTCGACACAAAACAACCGAGACTGACTGCAGAATTTTGGTGTCGACCCCATAGACCAAATGTGTCGACACAAAAGAACCGAGACTTCCTGTAGAAATTCGTGTCGACACCAAAGGTAAGTTGAGTCGACACAAAGTTGTTCCTCTGGATGTTGAAGTTTCAAACGAGTCGACACCAGATTCAAATGTGTCGACACCAAAGCTATTTGTGTCGACCCTAAAGACGGAAATTCAAAATACGGCAGATCTCAACGGCTGAATTTTTGGTATTTATTGCCCCTACCTACCTCCAACGGTCAAGAACTCACTAGAACTTATATAAGGAGTTACTTCTCAGCATTTAACAGTGCTGGAGACTTGCATTTACTATTCCATTGCTCAAATCAATCTCAGAAATCATTAAGCTCACATTTATTGCTGCAACTCCAGTTCTTGTTCCACATCTCTCTTTATCCTTTTATTTATAGTAAATCATTCCTGTAAAGAGAGTGAGTATTCTTCATTTATTACATCTCATTTATTGTAATCAAGGGTAAGCCACCCTTTAGCCTTTGAGTGAGCGAGTGAAACTCATCAAAGAAGAGTTCAAGAGAGATTAGAAGAAAATAGATGCTTGTTTTCATATGATCTTCTTGAAGCTGTATAAGGCGTTGAATGTGCCCGTAAACATTTAGATAGCTCAAGAGAAGATTTGAAACTTGTAAAGGCTTAGAATACACCCGTGAAGTATTCTAAATTGTAAAAATATTCAAGGGAGATCTTGAGGAGTGGATGTAGGCTAGAATAAAGCCAAACCACTATAAATCCCTAGTGTCTGGTTCTATTTCTCTATCCCTCATCTTTTAATATTTGCATTGCTTAAATATTTGCATATCTTGCTTTATTGCAATATTAAAAGATTTCTAAAAAAGGTTTTTAAATTGCTATTTAATTTTTTGACCCAATTCACCCCTCTATTCGGTTGCCTAGATCTAACATCGGGATTGACGATACCTCTTTAAGAAAGCTTATAAATTTTGACTGAGCCAAACCTTAGAGGTGGATTTAATTATCCGGTAGTCAAATAAGTTAAGTAAAAGGTCTTAAAAAATTTATTTAAAAAATCGATTAAATATAATTGATAGTAATAACAGGAGAATAAATAAGCATTTAATAACAGGAGCTCGAATATTCAGTTTTGAGAATATAGCTTGAAGTGTAAATATAATTCTTTAGTGGATTGAATTCTAATTAATATTTTTATGAAATTACTTCTGAGTTGAGGTGGGTTTTCATAATTACATTGGAAGCCCACGTCATATTTACTCCACAAGTCTCTACTGTAACCTATTTATATGCTGTTATAAAACCTGACGCCATAATTCATATTATTCCATCAGTGATTAGGTGGTTAGGGTTTTCTCGTTATTTGAAAATTCCAAACCTAATCAAGAAGGTTTTGAAGAACACGATAGATTAAAACCCACACTTTGTTCGTGTTTAGCATTCGAGAATACAGTAGAAGGCTTGTGTCCGAGATTTGACTTGAAGTAAAAAACCGCTACAAATCGTTGACTGAAAATTGTTACAGCAACCGAAATCATTCAACCATATTTCAAAAGGTATAATTCTAAAACTAACTTTGGTAGTACTACCAGGTTTTATTTTGATTGTTTGATATCAAAATTTTTAATCTAGAGCTTGTTTTGGCGTTTGCCTGTGCAGATATTTTTTGACTAAAATTATAAACATAATCTTAGGATCTTGGCAATTTGTCCCAACACCGGGGTCCTACTCCCGTAGAAGTATCCATCAAATCGACATGTAAGAAACATTTTGCATGAAGAAACTATCATTGTTTGGAAGAGAGTTTTCTCTCCGTTTACCCAACCAAATGACTTGAAAAAATTCTACATGAAATTTAACTTTAATACCTCATCTTGGCAGAAGAGATTTTTTTAAAATTTATTAAAATTCTTGAAATGCAGAATTTCTATAGACAAAAATTTTTGCTGGTTGTTTAAATCATAAACCATGTCTATTTCTTCTCTTTATGTAACACCTCAACCATTCAATCATATATTCATATTGAACACCTTAATACACATCTCAACAATCAAAGGGTCAAAATAGTGGTCTCATAATAACTTCCCGAGTCCAAAAACTAGACTCCATGAGGTCGAAGAGTGATAAATCATGTATATGGCCAAAGTGCAAGTAATTTATTGAAAAGGTTTAACGATGATAAAAATAACGTTTCCAAATAAATTTGGCTAAAGATATGCGAAAACACTCGAAAAAAACTGGCATATCTTCAATATTTTGGCTATCATTCTGTCTACAAAAGGAATTTGGGCAAGACTAGAATCATTGAAAAGTAGACTTTCGGAGCTTCAGTTTAAATATAAGAATGACCTTATTTGGAGTTCGGATGAGAAAGTTATGCTTATTTGAAAAATGGTTCCAACAGTAAAAATAAAAAATATCGCTCGATAGATTGATCAATCGGTCCGTCAATCCGTTAAGAATAAATTGCAACTTCTCTCACTCTGCAGCAAGATATTGAGACCACTAATAAATCGCTTGATGGATCTATGGATCAATCCATCAATTTGTTGAAAACCAACATTGTCTTCTTTCTTTTTAAAGTTATAACACCCACCAATGTCATTTATCATGAAACGTAATAGTCTAAAAGTTAACAAAATATTTATTTGATTGTAATATAACTCATAAAACTTCTAATCAAGAGGCGCAATACATTAAAGATCAAGTCTTTAACATCACCACTCCATTATTCTCATAACAACCACCTAAACAAGATATAGACTTCAAATAAGATAAAGGTATATAACTCATAAAAATTCAATTACAAGCATGATACAAAAGCATGATACAAAAGCATGAAAAGCTATCGTCGAGATTTTTTTCATCACGTTATTACTATGAAGACAAGTTTAGAAATAAACATCTAACCTTACGGCCTTACAAAATATTTAATTTATAAACTGTGGCCTTTTACGGACAAGCACACAAAAATAAATTTTATCTTCAAGAAAATAACCCCTAAGCACCTCGAACTTGGGCTCTATTATGCTCGATACCTGAAAATGCTAGGTATGAGCACGATGGCCCAATAGAAAAAAATGTACATATGGTGAACATGTAGTGTCATACATGCATGCCAATTAAATTACATAAATAGATATGAAAATCATTTATTATCCCATGAAATCGTTCATTTAAAACCTATGTTTGATTTCATACTTCAACTAATCTATAAATTCATTTTTCAAACATAAGCCTTCCACATTTCCATTTCCAAACACACATACACACACTGAGACTTTGCTAAGCACAAGTTTTCTCAAATCCCTGTCTTTATCGAACATTAACCAAGGGATCTGGCAATTCTGAATCCAAACCTCTGTCTTTATCGGCTATTAAACCAAGGGACCAAGCAATCCCAACCCTTGCGCATGTAACACCCCAATTTTCAAACAATAAAACTCCACGAAAACCAAAACTAAAAAGGGATTTTTGGTTTTGAAGGTAATTCTCAAAAGACGCCATTTTATACCAAAAAAGGTACCTAAAAGATTTTCCATCTAAAAGCCTCCTTTCGAAATAAATCGAACTTTTTCACCCAACGGTTGTCTACTCGAGCGATTAGAGATCCGCTCGAGCTGTGAGACATCCGGGAGACTTTTCAGTTAGAAACCAGAAAATTTTTTCAAGTCTAAAAAAACACACCTAAAAACCTTATCTCTAAACAGGGGTTTAAATTACCAAAGAATTTGGAACAAAACGTTTATTTGATAATGAAGTCACTCATTCGGCTTGAAAACGAATTATTGAAAGCATTAAACCCAAACCAAAATTAACAAAACTACAACCAACTCAAGGTTTCTCTCTCAAAATCATCACCGCATAAATGCATTAATATAATCGCCTCAAGACTTACAAAACATACTTCCAAGATCAAGCACTATAGATCATTACATGACTCCATAACAAGAGGTGGTAACAAATTTCTAAATAACAAAACTACTATAAATAAACAACGAGTTTTGTCTTCCGCCACCCCGGCTCCACAAGATCAACCCACATGATCCAAACTGCCTGAAAGAGGTTTTTAAAATCCCACAACGTGAGTCGAAGCCCAATAGGAACAGACTATAATGAAGTAAAACAGGATATGTAATCACATAATATAGAAATGCCTAAACTTTACAAGCCTTTAAACGGTTTTCATCCTCAAAACCACACATTTTCATGTAATCCAAATACGTCCAATGATTTAAGAAAACATAAACAAAATGTTAATTTCAACTCGGTTCCCACAACCGACAATGATCCCTATGTACCAACTCTGTTACATCGGGGACGGAGGTAACAACTATAGACTCTCGCCTATTAGCCTAGGTCCGAGGCATCCAATGACCCGCTAGGTAATGATAAGTTCTATACGGAGCTGCAACAACAAACGCCTCCCACTGGGGCCACCACTTTATTTACGAGAATTAACCCGAAGAAGCGAAGCACATACTTTGCAAAATATTTGGACTTTCACTGAGGAGCAATGTTGTCCCAATTACACACATACATTGTTATGGCACATCTACGGAATCATAAAGAAAATACGTAGCTTAGTACAAAAAATATTTGTAAATACATACAGTAAGATACAAAACTTTCAATGGCATTCCGCAATATCGTCCATTTAACCATGGAGATTAACCAACATTTACGAAATGTTCCCACCATTCCAACCGAATAGTTCAAAAACCACAGCTTAGCCCTAAGGGTTAGCTCCAAACCTTAAAAACTAGGTTTTCACACTTTTTACATAAATCTCTCCGATTTTTAAAACTCATCCTTTCGAAAATCTCGGACACATAGACATCTACCAACTTTATAGTAAACTGTAAAAACACAAAATATATTTTTTGTCCAACCAAACACGGTATAAACACAAGTCCAACATTTATAGCATTTTAAGGATGGTAAAAAGGTATAAGATCACATGTAGCATCCATTTAAAGCAAGATAGTTTAAGATCCTACCTCAGTGTGTTAAAACTCGAAACTTTGAACATCGACGAGAAACCAAAGTCGCCAAAACGCGATTCCGTTCGGATGAACGCGAAGCCCACGGCAAGGATAACGAGGATCGACTATTCGAACGCCAAGATTCGGGCCCGAATCAAGCCAAAAACTAGAGAGAATGTAGAGTTTAAGAGAGATTTTTCTGGTGAGATGAGAAGATGCTTGCAAAACAAGTTTTGGCACAAAGCTCAAGGAATGGGCTGACTTTATAAAATTTTGCGCCCGGCTATCCGCCCGAGCGAACAGGGATCTGCTCAAGTGGTCCTCCACCGACCCAACTCTTGGCCACTATTCCGCTCAAACGAACAGAGATCAGCTCGAGCGGTCATCACTGGCTGGAAAACCCAAACAAAAGATGCATGATCAAGCCCACGCATGTATAACACATAAAGAAACATGCTATTCTAAAATGATTGAAGCAACAACCAACACATCGAATAAACATTACGAAAAAGAAACAGAACCGGGTGCTACAACGCAAGTTTATTGTCTTTTACCGATGGGTATCTCGTACCCCACTCACTTTCTGTGACAAGTCTAGTCCAAGTCTCTACAAGTCTCTACACACGTATACCCACACACACCGGGCACTTAACACCTTCAAGTCAAGTCCCATAACACATTCAACATAAATCAATTTCATCAAAAACTCCCTTTTTATTTCCAATTTCCTTTACAATATTCCACATCACATTTATATCAAAATAATTCAATATTAGTTCAATTTTGTCATTTCCGCAAAGATAACATGTTCATTTTCACCATCAACTTAAAATATGCAATTTTTCCAAATAATAATAAAACCCTAATTTATTCATTTGAACATAAAATTCAAAATAAATTTTTATAGTACATTTCTATCATATAATCACTCTATTTAATGCTTAAAAATGACATATCATCAATATTAGGGCATTTATTTAAGAAAGGAGTTTTTTTTTATAAAAATTTCTAAAATTTGATCCCACTCAAAAGAGGTAATATCATTCATCACAACACATGTTATACCAAAATACAAGAAAACTCACCTCAAGATCCAAATAAGAAGAGTTTAGGTGAGAGACTCCAAAATCCAAACATATCAAAACAATAATCTATTCGGTGGAGATCGTATCCCTCGTCGTTGTGATTGTTTTTTTCTTTGTTAGTGTCGTGAGAAAATGCCTCTAAGACCTCTATATATATAAGTGTATATATATATATATTGTATTTGTAGAGAGAGAGAGAGAGAGAGAGAGAGAGAGAGAGAGAGAGAGAGAATCAAATGAGAGGGGCCCCTCCCTTTCTTTGGGGTTTGGGGTGAGCCCAACTTTTAAATTTTTGTTGCCCTAGTTCCAAGATTATCTTTAAGATCATAAATGCCAAAATTGTTCCAAAAGTCAAGAAGTCAAACTCCTTAATAGAACTTTTTTTTATCATTGCTTTTATCATTACAACATGGGATTGAAGAGAGTTTTAGAGATAGAAGAGAAGAGTTTCTTGAGGTTCTTACTTGATGAGTTTGGGTCTTCAAAGTGTGCTCAAGTACTAAACTTTAATGCCTTCGATCATCATCTTCTTCTTCTTCTTCTCTCTGTCTTTGTCTCGGTCTCTCTCTAGTCGGCCGAATTTTCAAGAAGTGGGAAGAGGGTTTTCTATTTATAGGCTTGAGCTTTGGGATGAAAGGTCAAGAATGCCCTTGGTTTGATTGGAAGACTTGGTCTTCTTGGAATTGGTTTGGCTCAACTTGGTTTGAAAATAATAAGATTAGAAACTAGTTCAATTTGAGGAAAACTAAAACATGGTGGCCACGTATGCTAAGGCCTTGTTTGAGTCTTTTGGGGAACAAGCTTGAACGCACTAATAATTAATTTTTGGGGTTTTAAAATTTGTTTCTTTTCTTAATTAAAAGCATTAAAAAAAGCCAAATGAGGTTCCCACCCCTAGATGGCCGGGCATGTTGTGTATATATATATTTGTCATATTATATTATTTATAAAAGAAATGAGAATTGGTCTTAAAACGGTTTATGGGGTCCATTTAAGGTTTAGGTAAAAAACTTTCTTAGGGCTTAAATAATTGGGACAACTCTTCCTTGATAGTATTGAATTTATCCTAGACCAAATGCTTTTTATGTTTGGGCTTTAAAAACTAGTATGGCCTATGTGTAGCCTAAATATAATCAAGACAAATATTCAAACTAAGCTCAAGCTTAACATAAGCCCGATATATTTGATGAGACTCAATTCTTCAATAAAGCTCAAATGCACACAAAGTCCAAAACACAAAGAAAGCTCAAGTAAGATTAAAGGCCTAACTAATATAATGGCCCAATTTTTTTAATTAAGCCTATGAATTTTTAAAGAAATGCATGGATCAAGCCCAAACAATTTAAGGTTTGAGCAAAAAAATATTAATTCTTGTGGCCCAAAAATATTATTCTCATTTTAAATATTTATATATAGTTATATATAGATAATTGTAGAGATTTCTTCTAATCACATGGTGGGCCCCACAAAATCTCATTAACTAATTAAAATGTAATTTTAATTCCAAGATTGCATTGAGCCACTAAAACTTATGTACTTTTTCTCTAGGCTTTTAATTGTAGAAAAATATCTACATTTATTTTCTGTGTATGGATATGCATATTTTATTTTCACATATTCTCGTTTGAGCCAAAATAGTGATATATAAGAATGTATACACTTTTTCTCCACTAATTAACCAAATGGGGCCCACACCAAGTACTCAAATCCCTTAAATTAAGGAAAAAGTGTACTTAAGTCTTTTTCAATTTTTCTTGAGTCAAACAAAATTTTGTATTTTTTTGGGACTTTTATTGTAGATAAATAATTATTCTGTCTAGAATATGCATATTAAATTTTCACATATCCTTTTTTGAGTCAAATCCTGATTCATAATGACCTATACAAATCCTGCCCACCAATTATCTTTTGAGTCAAAATATCTTTGTAGATATTTTAAACACTCTTTTACTTTTTTTTAATCTATCTTTTAACTGCAAGAATTTTATGCAACTATTTTTTTCCAAGATCCATATCTTTCTTTTTCCAAGACAACCTTCCAAGTGTCTTTCAAGGAACCTTTCTTTTGTATTTTGAAATAAAGACCACTCAAGCTCCAAGGCCTATATAAAGAGCCCTCCCCAACCCCTCTTCCTCAAAAATTCGGTGGAGTAAGAGTCCTAGAGAGAGAGAGAGAGTCCACGAAGAAAAAGAAGAGAGAAAGAAGAGGAAGAAGAAGAAAGAATGGAAGTTGTTAAGCTAAAGCTAAATCCTGACTACTTTGATCTAGACTTTCCAAGATAAGAACTCCTACAACACTCTTTAAAATGCTCTTCTAACACCTCTCTATAACAAGTAATATGATCTAAGAAGCTAAAACCAAGATTAGAAACAAGAACGTTCGAAAAGAATCGAATAGGAGATAACCATGCAAAATTGTTCATTGTAACGCCTTGTTATTTGTTTAATCTTCCATGACCTAAATGAATATATTATGAACATGTTAGGATCTCTGGAGTCTCTGGTTTTTTATGTGAATATTGTATTTATTGACACGTAATCTAAGTTAAACATGAAAAGGAACAGGTTTATGGAAGAAAAGCTAAAAAAAGTCGCTTTTGAACCTTACCCAAATTCTAAGAGGAACCAAATAGTGTCTTTTTCTAAACCTATTTTTACTGGAGCTTCATGAAATTATTTTTAGCATGTGTGATTTTTGGTAGAGCCTAGAAAGGTGTCTAAGTGTCCCAAACAAAGTTTTTACGCTTTTACGCCAAAGTTGCAGAAAAAAATCCTTTTTGCTGAATTTTTGAAACTTCCAAAAAAATCCCCCCAGGGCAAATTTTATGTTCAGAGCTAGATTTTTAAGTTATCTTTCATTTAAATTTATTTGGAGTGATTTGATCGAATGATTTTTCCTAAAAAACATTTTTACCAGACAATATCGTTTTTGGACCTATCCTGTTCAACAAATTTTTACCCCTTCTTAGAGGCACCCCACAGTTTAGCTTCCATCATGAAATATATCCTTAAAATGTATATCTATCAGTCCATCAAATTTTGTAGCAAATTATTGACGTTTAGTATTTTAAAAGTATTTTATGGCCCGACCTCTAAAAGCTAAATTGTTTAGTTATAATGAACGGTGATGCCTAAGTGATTGATTTGTTGTGTTATGCCTACAACTTGCCATGCATGAGACTTGTTGATATATTTATAGCATGTAAAGCATAAATAAGAGTTGTTAGATACCCTTTGTTAAGAACATGATTAGTAGACCAATAATACGTATAGAGAACCTGTAATAACCCAAACTCAAAGATATGAATAGAAAAGAAAGAACATCCCAAAAGAAACGAAATCTCAACCTAAGTTCGGTAAGAAGAACCGGCCCGACCGTTTAACCTTTTGAGCCCGAGATCCAGGATAGACTGGGAACCACACAAGCATGTTGTAAGCCCCTGACCCTTATCTTTTAGGTTATTTATAAATTTGATATGTTTCCTTCAGTATATGAATAGCATCGATGCATGATTTATGCTTTACAGTTGTAGAACAGTATGTATAAGTGTGTTATATGCTTTTCGGGGTCTGGTAGAGGATTATTGGACCTTAGAAACCTGTTTTTGGCTTGAAAACATCGAAAACACACTGTTCTGGGGTTTGGTCGACTGACGGGCCTGGTTTAGTTGACTGAACCAAAATTTTTAGGTTCGGTCGACTGGACAATACGTTTTTGGCGTGCTTATAAAGGTTCTAGTGGGCTGAGATATTTTCATTCTCTTGCTTCTAGGATAAGTTAAACCCCTTTTCTCTGCCTTCTTTTTAGCTTTGAGGGCCCGGGGCTTGGTTTTGAGTCCGATCCTTTGTGGATCATTGCTATTGGGGCCGAGGGCTTCGTATCCATCCGGTCAGATTCTCGTTCTGACGCCGTTTAGTTTTGAGACGTCGAGTTCTTGACTCTTCGAGGAAGGATTCTATACCTTACTACTGTACAAGGGTGATATATGTGATTATACGCATTTTCACCGGGTAGAAAATACAACAAATGTGATTTTCATGTGTAACCGTAATTTTTCGGTAAAAGTGAGTTTTTACGCTTTTCTTCGTTGTATACATGTTTCGGGTATGTGGTATCTGTAGTTTTAAAAGGAGATTTGAAAACGAGGTGCTTTATGAAAATAGTGAAAAACGTCTTTTTGGAGGTTTAGAGCTAATCCACGGGGTTGAATCTAAACTCTTAAACGTTTTGTTGGAAATGGTTTTAGATCTCCATTTTAATGGATTTGATCTCTTTTATACATGTGCTGTATAAACTTTTTGTGGGTTTTCGTAGTTGAACTACAGTGAGTTTTTAAATATTTCTATAGATGTACCGTAACAGTGTGTGGTTTTGAGTTGGGCTTCTATTGCTCCTTGGTGGAAGTCCAAAAACGTGCGCAGAGTGAGTTCGCTACGGTCCCTCGGGTTAATCCCCGTAAACGTGGTTTGGTTATGTTTCGTCCATCGGTCGTGGCAAATTGTAAAGAAACTAGTGCATGGTTTGGGTGCTTTTCCATCGGTCGTAGAAATCTGTAAAGAAGTCGGTTGCCTCTGTGAATGGCGTTGTTGTTGTAACTCCGTATAGAACTTGTCATTACCTAGCAGACCTTAAGTGGTTCAGGACTAGGGTAATGGGCATGAGTCTATAATTGTTACCTTTGTCTGTACGGCAAAGTCGGTACATAAGATTTCATTTATATCTTTTCTCCTCAGCTGTGTGACCCGAGTGGAGCATACTGTTTATTTACAGATTTTCCTTAATTGTGGCATGATATCTGTTAGGATGATATGCATACTTTGAAGGATGAAAAACGTGGGGTTCTATGCGATAAAACATTTTTGAGACTCGTGGTAGTCTGATGCAAACTTGTGATTTTGGAAGAAAAACCTTTTTGGCTCCTGTGGTTGAGCCCATGTGTGTAAAATTGCATAGCCTGCTTTACAGTCTTATTGTCTATGTTCTATTGGGCTTCGGCTCACGGTGTGGGATTTTACTGTTAAATCTTTTCAAGTGAGCATGAGTTGACCTAGTTGCAGAGGTGATGGAAGACTTGCTGTAGTTTTTTCTATTTTTGTACATGCACTTTTACATGTAATTCTAGTGTTGGCTGGTTTTGTATGCCCTTAGGCGATATGCTTATTCATGTATGAGATGCATGTTTTCAGTTTATGAGAGTTGAACTGTGGAGATTTTTATTCAAATAATGTATATTTTTACAGTTGAGGGCTTTCCAACTGCAAATTTTATTTTCTCAAACTGTCTTTTGGGTGGGCTTTCGCGTGACCCTGATGTTGGGCCGTGACAACTTAGTATCAGAGTTCTGGGTTTGAATACCTATGAGCCATGAAAAAGAGGGTACATCACCTTGTGAGGATGTATGTGTGCTTGATTGCATGTGTTACAGCATTTTCCTAACATAGCATGATAGCTTGTGGTGTATGCGTGGGTATGGAGGTTGGACCATAGGATTGATTAGTCTTGCTTTCGGGCATTTGGATTAACATACTTGGGAGCCATGTTAGAGACGTGTTTCGCGGATATAATTTATAGCAAGGAATCTGAGTAGGTTGTTCAGAGTGACTAGTCTTTCTTGTTGGTTCTCCTCGGTATATGAGATGTGATGACATGATATTAAGTGGCTATGTGTTAGCATGCTTATTTATCTTTTACGTTAGCAATAACATATTGTATGGATGCTTATCCTGTTATGTTGCTTTCGTATAGAGTTATGTCCATGCGGGGTGGCCGAGGCCGAGGTCGAGGCCGTGGCCGAGGTTTTAACTGAAGGGATGTTACAGTCCTAGATATTAGGGATGCTAATGCACCCAAGGACGTGTTGACGGAGATCTATTGCGTGAGATGGTCGGCTCCATCTGGCAACTGGCTAAGGCCTCTAGAGGGAGAGAGACCATACTTGAGTAGAGGGTGACAGTCGCGATGCGTGAGTTTTACCGTTTGGACCCTCCAATCTTTTCTGGGGATCCCAACGCCACGGTGGCCACTGAGTGGCTGGAGTTAGTTACCAGGATCCTTGATACTCTATAGATAGAGGAGAATGATTTGCGGGTTTCATTTGCTGCCTTTCAGCTGAGAGGGAGTGCTCATATGTGGTGGAAGTTCACCAGGACTATAGTTGGGGGCACTTGAGAGGCATTCACGAAGGTTTTTTTGGAGAAATACTTTCCCACGACTTTGAGGGATCGCTACAGAGAGGATTTCCTCTTTCTGACACATGGGACGATGACTGTTGTGGAGTATGAGGCTGAGTTTACTAGCCTATCTAGATTTGCACAGGATATTGTGCCTACTGATGAGTTCCGTGTGAAGCAGTTTTTAGAGGGGTTTGAGGCCCGCTATCCGAGATAGAGTGGCAGCATTGAGGCTGCAGGTTTTTACAGAGTTAGTGGAGACTGCCCTGAAGGTGGAGGATACTCTAAATGAGACACGTAGAGATAGAGATAGTCGGGGACAGCAGGATGGGGGACGTACACAGTCCCGGGGATGTAGGGACAAGCGTCAGCAGACATCTGGTCCGAGTTCTTATCCGGTGGGGTCTTATCAGCCACAGTCTTCTGCATCTACACACCCCGTAGTCTCAACGAGAAGGTCAGATCAGAGGGAGCTTGTTTGTCATAGATGCCAGTGGCCAGGGAATCGTGCGGCAGAGTGTCAGAGTGCAGCACCTGTTCAGACTCAGTCATAGTCGTAGGCACCTAGGAGAGGGCCACCAGCCTGTTTTGAGTGTGGGCAGTCTGGGCATATCCGGAGGAACTGTCCACGAGGAGGGAGCATTCAGAGCACAGCGAGAACACCAGCTGTTCCATCAGGCCAGGGGAGATAGATGTATTCACAGTCTAGAGCTCAGACGTCCCATTTTGTAGAGGGAGGAGCTTTAGTACAGTCGGGTCAACAATCTACTATTCAGGGCCACAGTGGACCGGCCAAGGCATATGTACTTGTAGATCCTAGTTCTTCTAGAGCACCAGTCGGGCCCGATGCTGCTGCTACCACCTCCATGATCAGAGGTACTCTTCTAGTCTTTAGATCATGGGCCAGTGTTCTTATCGACACTGGAGCATCGTACTCGTTTATATCTTCTGCTTTCGCATCTGCATTGGGGTTACAAATGGACAGGTTAGGTAGTACCTTGAGTGTAGAGACTCCAGTCAATGGGAGTGTGACGTTGAGTCTTGTCTGTAGATCCTGTGTATTGGAGGTTGCCGGTCGTTTATTAGAGTTTGACCTTATCATTCTAGACATGACGGCGTTCGATGTTATCCTAGGGATGGATTGGCTGACCACCAATCGTGCTTTTATCGATTGCGATCGATAGAGGGTAACGATTTGTACATCGATGGGAGATTATTTTTGTTTTGTGGGAGACCGGGATGAGGGTTTGATGTCTTGACCTAGTGCTGTGTGGAACCAGGGCAACTTGGGTTTCCTTTTCTCAGCTCTCATGTTGGATGAGGAGGTTGGAGTTCGAGTAGAGCTACCTCCGGTGGTGTACGACTATTCTGATGTCTTTCCTGATGATCTATTTGAGTTGCCACCGAGCCGTGAGGTAGAGTTCTCTATTAATCTAGTCCCTGGAGCTGCTCCCATATCTATGCCGTCCTATCGTTTTGCACCCGCTGAGTTGTGTGAACTCAAGGTACAACTACAGGAGCTACTTAACAGGGGGTTTATACGCCCGAGTACTTTGCCGTGGGGAGCTCCTGCTCCTTTTGCGAAGAAGAAGGATGGATCTCTGCGTTTGTGTATCGATTATCGGAAGCTAAATCAGGTGATAGTGAAGAACAAGTTTCCGATGTCGAGAATAGATGACTTGTTTGATCAGCTGAGGAGTTCGAGCTGTTTCTCGAAGATTGACTTGAGATCAGGATATCTCCAGTTGAGGATTAGGGACGAGGACATAGCAAAGACTGCCATTAGGACTCGCTATGGTCACTACGAGTTTCTAGTTATACCGTTCGGTCTGACGAATGCACCTGCTACGTTCATGGGTTTGATGAACCGAATCTTCCATCCTTATCTAGACAGTTTTGTGGTGGTGTTTGTGGATGATATACTGATATATTCACCCACTAGAGAGGCACACAAGGATCACTTGTGGATCGTTCTACAGCTTCTGAGAGAACAATGCTTGTATGCGAAGTTCAAAAAGTGCGAGTTCTGGATGCTTGAGGTGAGGTTTTTGGGGCACGTAGTGTCAACAGATGGGGTAGCTGTGGATTCATCGAAACAGATGCAGCGACCGGTTGGGAGCGACCGAAGAGTGTCTTTGAGATACGTAGTTCTCTAGGTTTAGCTGGCTACTATCGGTGGTTTGTGAAGGACTTTGCGAGACTTGCCGCACCAATGACGTGTCTGACGCGGAAGGGAGTTGCGTTTGCTTGGAGTGAGTCTTGTGAGTCAGTATTTCAGGAGTTGAAGACGAGGTTAACTAGCGCGCCAGTGTTGATTATCCCAGAGCGAGGCTTGGGATATTCTGTGTACTGTGATGCTTCACATAACGGTCTTGTATGTGTTTTGATGCAGGGAGGTAAGGTTGTAGCCTATGGTTCTCGGCAGGTGAAGATGCATGAGAAGAACTATCCTACACACGACTTGGAGTTGGCAGCCGTGATCTTTGCTTTGAAGGCATGGCGTCACTATCTTTATGGTGAGCATTTCGAGGTATTCTCCGATCATAAGAGTCTGAAATACTTGTTTTCGCAGAAGGACCTGAACTTGCGCCAGCGACGATGGATGGAGTTGTTAGAGGAATATGATTTTGATTTGCAGTATCATCCTGGGAAGGTCAATGTGGTGGTTGACGCTCTGAGCAGGAGATCTCATGGGTCGTTAGCTTCTGTGGCTATACGCGAGTGGGACATACTTGGAGAGATTGGAGAGTTTGATCTTTGCCCCAGGGAGACCGCGACGGGCGCTACTTTATTCTTTGTAGTTTCACGACCTGCTTTGATAGCATGTGTGCTAGAGGTCCAGCAGACAGACTAGGAGGCTCAGATGATACGAGATCATGTTGCTAGTGGAGAGGATACAACATGATGGATTGTGGGTTCAGACCAGAGTCTGAGATTGGCTGGGAGGTTGTTTGTGCTTGAGTCATGCCGAGCTGATCTTCTACGGGAGTGTCATCATTCTCGTCTTGTCGTGCATCCTGGAGGCACGAAGATGTATCACGACCTACGTCGTCAGTGTTGTTGGACGGGAATGAAGAGAGATGTGATCCAGTTTGTTTCTCGGTGCCTTACCTATCAGAAGGTAAAGGCGAAACATTAGAAACCGGCAGGATTGCTACAGTCGTTACCTATATCAAAGTGAAAGTGGGAGCATGTCACGATGGACTTTGTGTTAGGACTTCCTCGGTCACCTAGGGGATATGACGCCGTATGGGTTGTGGTTGATAGGTTGACGAAGTCTACAAACTTTCTCCCTATCCGAGTGAGGGATTTGGTGGATAAACTGAGTCGCTTGTATGTCAGAGAGATAGTCCGGTAGTATGGAGTGCCAGTGTCTATTGTTTCTGACAGGAACCCGCGCTTTACTTCGCACTTTTGGCAGAGTCTTCAGGAGGCCTTGGGGACGAACTTGATGTTCAGTACTGCTTTTCATTCCCAGACGGATGGCCAGTCAGAAAGGACTATACAGATTTTGGAGGATATGCTGAGGGCTTGTGTCCTTGATTTCAGAGGCTCTTGGGAGGATCGTCTACCTTTGGGAGAGTTTGCATACAATAACAGCTATCAGTCCAGTATTGGCATGGCACTGTATGAGGCTTTGTATGGTAGACCATGTAGATCACCCGTGTGTTGGACAGATGTGGAAGAGACCACAGTCTTGGGACCCGACATGGTACAGGAGACGATGAAGAAGGTTACAGTGATTCGCCAGCGCCTCGCGACAGTGCAGAGCCGTCAAAAGAGTTATGTAGATCAGAGGAGGCAACCTCTGGGGTTTGCAGTGGGAGATCACGTGTTCCTGAAGATCTCACCACGTAGAGGTTTGATGAGATTTGGTCGTAGCGGGAAGCTATCACCGCGTTTTATTGGACCTTTTGAGATTCTTGACAGGATTGGTGAGGTCGCATACCGTTTGGCTTTGTCACCGCAGTTAGCATCTGTGCATAATGTGTTCCACGTTTCTATGCTTCGGAGGTATGAGCCTGATCCTTCACATGTATTAGATTGGGCTGAGCTGCGGGTTGATGAGGATGCCACCTATGAGGAGCATCCAGTGAGAATTCTTCATACAAAGGAGCAGGTGTTGCGGGGCAGAACAATTGCTTATGTCAAGGTCTTATGTCTTCATCACGGGGTTGAGAAAGCGACATGGGAGCTCGAGTTTGGGATGCGTGCTAGATATCCAGACCTTTTTACCTTGTGCCCTCGTTGCAAATTTCGAGGGCGAAATTCCTTAAGGGGGAGAGTTGTGAGACTCTGACCCTTATCTTTTAGGTTATTTATATATTTGATATGTTTCCTTCAGTATTTGAATAGCATTGATGCATGGTTTATACTTTACAGTTGTAGAACAGCATGTATAAGTGTGTTATATGCTTTCTGGGGTTTAATAGAGGCTTGTTGGACCTTAGAAACCTGTTTTTGGCTTGAAAACGTCGAAAAACACACTGTTCTGGGGTTCGGTCGACTGAAGGGCCTGGTTCAGTCAACTGAACCAAAATTTTTGGGTTCGGTCGATCGAACTCAGGGGTTCGGTCGACTGGATAGTATGTTTTTGGCGTGCTTATAAAGGTTCCAGCGAGCTGAGATATTTTCATTCTCTTGCTTCAAGGCTAAGTGAAACCCCTTTTCTCTACCTTCTCTCTAGCTTTGAGGGCCCAGGGCTTGGTTTTGAGTCTGATCCTTTGTGGATCCTTGCTACCGGAGCCGAAACTTCGTATCCATCCGGTCAGATTCTCGTTCTGACGTCGAGTTCTTGACGCCGTGCAATTTTGAGACGTCAAGTTCTTGACGCTCTGAGGTAGGATTCTAGATCCTACTACTGTACAAGGGTGATGTATGTGATTATATGTATTTTCAACGGGTAGAAAATACAACAAATGTGATTTTCATGTGTAACCGTGGCTTTTGGGTAAAAATAGATTTTTACGCATTTTCTCGGTTGTATACATGTTTCGGGTACGTGGTAGCCATAGTTTTTAAAATGAGGTTTGAAAACGAGGTGTTTTGTGAAAATAGTGAAAAATGTCTTTTTAGAGGTTTGGAGCTAACCTGCGGGGTTGAATCTAAACTCTTAAACATTTTGTTGGAAATGATTTTAGATCTCCATTTTGATGGATTGGATCTCTTTTATACATGTGTTGTATAAACTGTTTGTGGGTTTTCGTAGTT
>JAULJZ010217409.1:0-18080 GCA_032270985.1 Heliamphora pulchella | reverse complement strand
TGGGGTCAAATATGCATGTGACACAGACTTGAACTAAATTGAGAATTACTTTTTGATTGACCATTACAGTAAAATTCTATTGTTGATGTTGATATTGATGTCTACAACCACCCCCATCTAATTATTTATCCACTGCTTCTTCCTCATTGAGAATTGTTTTTACTATAAAGTGCTTACTAAAATGGCCACCTATACAAACCCTGTCTTTTCGTTTGATATAATGTGGAAGTCGCTGTTTATGCTATAATTTTATCTTACTTGTGGAAATAGCTACATATACGAACCATGCTTTCTCGTTCATCTTAGTGCGAAAGTCGCCACTTATGCAACTGCACTTTCATGCTTAAGAAAATTCCTACCTATGCGAACCTTGTTTTCTCATTCGTACTAGTGTGACAGACACCGAATAAAGCGTAAACTACAATTTTATCTATATAGTTATTTTTGAGGGGGAGCATCCGTACATCTTCAACAGATACATTGGAACTTTAATAGGTTTGTCTTCAAATTGTGATGTTTTTGACGATATTCAAGTGTGTTTAAGACCTATTGATCACGCATATGGCTTGCCATGTGTATTTGTGGACACATCTCGTAAGGAAGCAGACTCAATTCCTCTAAGATTTCGACTTGATAGATCTTTTAACTCACTATTCACTTGTTTCATACTAGGCTGGTTTAATGTGCTGATCTCTTGAGTTACAGTTTTGGGGATTTTTTTTGTTTAGGTTTTCTAGTTGTTTCGTTTCTAAGTCTCTTTTAAAAACTTTAGTTTTAAATGCCAGTACAAATTGCTCCTGTGAAAGTCTCTAAGTTGGGCTTCTTTAGTAATTGTCAATGTTAATCCACCGCTCGAGCAGCTCTTTTCGAGCGCGAATGCTGTCCTCATCTCTTTTTGCCTCTACCATCTCACCGCTTGAGCGGCCATTCGGCGCTCAAGCGACCACAGCTCAGTGGCCTTTTTGTCTCCCCTCCGCTTGAGCGGACCCCAACGCGCTGGAGCAGACTATCGTGATCTAGTTTTTAAAAAATAGGGAACCGCGAGATTTTTGTTTCAGTTTTTCAAGATCTCTCTCAACCACTCTCAGCACCTCTCTCTTGTGCGAATACCTTGGCTCAATTTCTCTTGCTTAAGCCTCGATTTAATCCTCTCAAAGGTAAGATTCAATCTTTTTGGCTTGTTTGGGTTCGGCGACTACGGTTTTTTGCACTAGGGTTTAGTTTTTCATGTTTTTTTTTCATCTAAGGGTTGAATCATTCTTAATGCATGTGTCTTGTGTTTTGTGCATCAATATTGTTGGATTTCATCATCTTTGAATCAAAATCAAGATCTTTTCGATTTGGGGTTGCGATTTCGTATTTGCCACCAAACCTAGGGTTTAGATTTTGCTAGAACTAGAAGGTTATTTGTATCTTCTCCTGTCCATTCCATATATTGCGCGTATTTTTTCCTCGTGTGTGCGTTTTAGACTCACAATTTGAACCTAGGGTTTAGAATTGGTTGCTTTTTTGTTTTTCTTGTTATATATATCTCATGTCTTCTCTACCTCTGTGTTTCTTGTTTATTCATCACTGTGTGTGTTTTTTTCCTTCGGTTCTTGATTCCAAATTGTCTCACGGTCTTGAGATTTTTTGACTGTGCTTTTTTTTCTTGTGTTTGAGTTGGTTCGAAGGCTATACAATTGTTCTTATCAGTGAGTTTTGATTATTCATACAATCGTTTTGAGTTGATTGCACTCTGTCCCTATAAATTTAGACCATGTCTGCTCAATTGTTGATGAACTAATTTGCTTGTTCCTTATTTGTCTGCGATAGATTGCTTTGCTCTTTGATTATTCAATCTCGTGCGAAAAATTTGATTTTTGTTGACAATTTGTGTAGGTAATACTTATCACTTCCCTTGTGTTATCTTGCAGGACCATGCCTCCCAAAACTAAGAAGACGGCTGGTTAATCCCAAACTCAATTTGATCGCTCTTGGTTCGGCTCCTTAGAAGAAGAAGAGAGGTAAAACATCATATTTGCCGATCGGCCGCTTCGATTGCAGAAGAAGATAATCCTGTTTAATTTTTCAATTCTTCAGATTCCTCAGATTTTTGAGAAATTAGGATGGACACATTACCTCCAAGTTGAGGGGTAGGTAATGATCGAACAAGTTAGGGAATTTTACTCCAAAATGTATGAACTCGAAACCCCGAACCTAAGTTTTAAAACCTATGTACGGGGCTACACGATTGAGATGTCCCCTGACACACTGGCCAAGTACATGGGTTATGACACTTCCATTCATGATACCTATCCCCCTATACCAAATCCTCCTAAATTCTCCTTTGATGCGATTGCCGCCACGCTGTGTGGCAAACTAAGACCTTGGGCGAGAGGGTACATTTATCAAAAGGATTTAACACCTGCCTTTTGGTTGTTGAACCTTATTGTGAGTGTTTATATTGACCCCAGAGGTCATGTGTCTGATCTAAGCCATGAGCGAGGGTATGAGTTGTTTCTGATTAGCCATGGTAAAGATATCTGCCTTGCCTCTATCTTTCTACAGGTAATGCTTTGAGTTGCCCATGGAAACAAAACCGTTGCCTTGCCCTATGGTTTGTTTTTATCAAATTACCTTCGTTCTCTACCCTACTTTCGCCAACCCCCTCACATTACCCTTGAGCGTACCTCTAAATCCATCGGCCGTCACACTTTTTCCCAAAGTGCTGCTCATATTGCACCCAGTATTGCCCCGAACGACTCCAAGGAGGAGAATGATGACACTGATGACATTCTTAGCTCCTCCACACCGTTTGTTTTTTAGGGGGAGTCCTCCTAGTCTTCACTCACCGCCTGATTGTCATCTCTTGAAGCCAAGGAAGATGATTTGCATACGATTATGCTCACCCGATTTGATCAACTAGAGGCTATGCTCTGAGGACATCCTGCAGGTGGTGTCGACACTTCATAGTTTTTTTTTTTCGGGTTCCACAAAGGGGGAGGAAACACATTTTTATTGGATGGTATGGTATACTTTTTATTGGTTGGTATATTTTTTGAGATACATTGATACATTGATAGGTGGATGTATTTCTTGTGGATATGTTTGATGGGTTGATACATTGACAGGTGGATGTATTTTATTTTATTTTTTGGGTATACTTGATGGCTATGGGTTTTTTTTTTTTTTTGATATGTTTCAATTGCATGTAAGTTTTATAATGATCATTTTTAATGAATGCATGCAATTTAGATTTTTTTTGGGACTATTTATACTTCTATTTAATCTTTCAGTTTTGGTTTGTTTTTTCTTTTTTTCTTTAAAGGATTGGAAAAATAAGTTTTTGTTGAAGAACTGTGTTTAGAAGATTGTGGGTTGTGTTAGGTAGTGTTGTGTTCACTTAGAATTGTCAAGTGGGAGATTATAAAGAAATTATTTTTATATTAAATTCCTTAATTTATTTTTATGGCAATTCAATGTGGTATAATGTGTTTATAACTCCTTTTTGTTAGGATTAGCTTAATGAGAGTTTGAGTCTTGATTAGGATAAGTTTTTTTGATAGGATTTTATCTTTATCATTATTTTAGTTTATCTAAGACTGATCAGAATAAGAGTTATAAATCACAGTCAGCGTTCAAAGTACAAGCGCACAAGCCTGACGTACAAGTTAGCAATACAGAGTTCGACATGCCCACTCGAGCCCCCAAAAGCCCGCTTGAGCAGACCCAGGCAATTTCATTAGGTCTAAAATTCCTTCAGCTTGTGATTTGATGACTTATAAAAGGGTCATTAGGCAGCCACGAAAAAGACTTTTGACATTCTAATATTCTGAACTCCAAGATAAAATTAGAAGTCCTTTCGTGTCTCCAAGATTCGAAGATCTTTCGAGTTAATTCTTAGACGACATTCTAATTTTGACAAAGGATTCGGTCGGAGAAGCTGTTTTGAGAATTAGTTATAGTAATAATCAAGAGAAGAATGGTGCACGAAGATTCAGCGTACAAGCTTAGTATTATTAGGTTGAGGACTCGACTAGAGTCTGTAAGTTGTATTTTAACTATTCGATTGGTTATAGTGCTTGATTCTTGAACTTGGTAAATCCCATGATTTTTTACCCGTCTTGGATTTTTTTACGTAAAAAATTCACGTATCGAGTTTACTTATTCTTGTTTATGCTTTTTATGGATGTGATTGATTGAAATACATAAAATATTATTTTGTCAAATGTAAAAGAAAATAATACTTTTCAACTATTACTTCGCGCAATGGTAATGCTTTTGCCAATGGTTTTGGTGATTTGAGTGTTCAAAACCTCTTTGAAAGCCACCTGTAAAAAAGAAAGTTTAAGAAATGAAAGGCAAAAGGGTTCACTAAGCATGTCAAATTTGTAACACATAAATTTTGAGTTTGTAATAAAAAATACGAAAAAAATGCACAAAATATATATTTTTTTATTTTAAAAATAAATAGATACAATTCTTTGTGATTTACACTGAAAATGGTAAAACTTTGATTTAATTTTTGAAAGAGGGTTACAATTCAACGACTGTTATTGCTTATTATTGAATCAAACTGTTTGATAATTTGTTCAAATCCTTAAATCGAGAAGATCAAAGAAATAAGCTTGATCTTGAATGAATTTTGGATTTATCTCTACAAAATAAAGAGATTATGCTTGCAATCTCTACAAATCCTGACATGTTGGATGCACTTAATGTGAAAACTCGTAGGAAGAATTCGCACATTGCTGAAATGCTAACTAATTCGCCATGAGATCTTTGAGAAAAACTCTAAGTAGAGAGTATTGAAGAGTGCTTGGCAATTCTCTTGGCTAAAAAGTGCCCTTATAATGAATGAAAGTCTCTATTTATAAGTTGAGAAGAATGATGTTAAATTTGAAAATTTCTTAATTTAAGTTTTATTTGATTTAATTTCTTGAATGTGAGGAAATAATCCTTATTTTTAGGGAGATAAAATTAAATTTTAATGTTAATAATGTTTCTCTTAATTTGAATTTATTTTTAGCACGTGTCATGGGAGGGTTCGTGTCATCTGGCCAAATTAATAGATGCGCTCGTTACATATAATTTAGCAAGAAAAAATTATTTCTATCAATGTCATTAGGATGAGATGTTACTATGTATTATATGAAAGTTAATTTTAATATAATTTAAAAAAATTTAAAATATAGTTTAGTAGTATTAAAAATATTATATAATGAATGACTACATCCTTTAGTCTCTGGATAAAGAAAACTTGGTAGGTATTATTGAACTATCATGTAGCATTTATATTATTAGTTATTATATGTAGCTAAAGACATTTAATTATTTAATTCTAGTAATTGAAAAAAAATAAAATAAAATAAAATAATTTTGGATTTGATTAGTAAAATAAGAAGTAATATCAATGAATACATTTTATTTATTTTTATATAGAAGAACATGAGAAAAAAAAACAAAATAAAAAACCAAAATTGTCTCATTTTAAGAGTTAAATTTTTTATACCTATATAAATATCACAACAAATTATTATATCATGTTATATATATATTATAGAAAAGCATTAATAAAATATTTGTCGTATGTGATATTTTACTCTCTCTTCTTTTTTACTACCTACCTATTTTCTCAGTCTTAATTTAAAGGGTTAATTTTATTTTTATCCCCTAAACTATCATGAATTTTTTTATTTGGTCCCTCAACTATTTATTTTACTTATTTGGTCCGTCAACTATCTAATTTATTCTTACTTAGTCAAATTAAAAATTAATGTCTACTTAATTGATGAAAAACAGTTCTATAGCCATTTTTACTTATTTTTGTGGACAAAATAATTATTTTGTTGCTAGTGAAAAAGTTATTGAAAAAAAATAATTTTGTAGCCATTTTTACTCATTTTTTGTGAACAAAATAGTCATTTTGCTGCTTGTGATGAAAGAATTATTGACGAAAACTAATTCGGTAGCAATTTTTACTCATTTTCTATTGACAAAATAATAATTTTGCTGTTTGTGGTGAGAAAAATAACTGTTTTTATATTAACAAAATAAAATAAAGTTATAAAAAGAGAGATAACTTTTAGTAAATAATAATTATTAATTTGATTAAGTAGAGGTAAATTAAATAATTGAGGGACCAAATAAATAAAATTAATAGTTCAAGAATGTAATAAACAATTAATAATAATTTAGGGCATAAAAATAAAAATAATCATATTTTAAAAGTTAGATATTTTTCTTTCTCTCCCTATTCTCAGCCCAACCTTGCTTTTTTCTCTCTCTTCATTTTAAAATCTTTTCTCTTTATCTTCCACATATATATATATATATATATATATATATATTGTTCGAGAAATATAGTTAATTTGGTATATTACTTTAGTTTACATATATATTTTTCATTCTTTTTGTTGAAATTAGAGAGATTTCGAAAAAATATTTTTTTGAAAATTATTTTTTGTATTTTTTAGTATTTTGTAAGAGAGAAATTAAAAATTAATAACAAAATATTTTTCAATCCAATGAAAAATTAAATTTAATTTGTCGAAAAACATTTTTTTATGGTCAAAAAATTCTTTTCATCCTTATCATCCCACTATTACTGTGGCCACTGCTCATTATACCACTATCGTTATTGTCACTATTACCACCATTATAATTGCAACCACTACCACCATAATCCCTCTACCACCAACATGACCGCATTACCAACCCACCGCCACCACTTCACTACCATCATTACCAACACCCGACACCACCCTCCCACCACTGCCACTGCCACTGCCACTGCCACTGCAATCCCACCACTACTACCACAATTTCAATTATTAATACCAATATTAACACTATATAACCACTAAAACAATATTTTTAGTTGAAACAAAAAGAGTAGAAAAAAAAATAGTGATGTTAAAAGTTCGCAGTAAGACTATTATTTTTGTATTACGTTATTACCTTTAATAATTAAAAAATATTCAATAATAAGAATTAATTTTATATAATTATATTCAAAATTCTTTTTAAACACAAGCAACATGTAGTTATTTACGCAACATTCTTACCAAATAAAAAAGCCCAACGCATAACATCTTTTGTCTTCTACCTAACTTATAAAGACCTAATTTATAAAGACGTGTCAAAATTATTTTGACCTAAAATATTTGTTTCTACGTCATAAGAGATCGATATAAAAAATATCACATGCCACTTTAGTTTTCCTCAATATAATTGAGTTTTTTTTTTCATTTTACTTTAAGCCCAAAAAAGTTAAATTATCTCGTTTAGCAACTCAAAAGCTTTTTGTTTTTTTGTTTTTACATAATTTTTTTATATTTTTTAAAAATACCATAACTTTTATTATACATATTCGTTTTTTATAAAATTAAATTTTTAAAATCTACTCGTCGAAATCTATCAAACAATGTTTATATTGAATATAAAATTATGTAAAAATAAATTTAAAAAATTTATATAACAAATTTAAGCCATTTTTTTTTCTTTTTACCTTAAAGTCACTTTAAGCCAAGTTTTTTAGCATATTGATTTTTAATATAAACACTGTTCTATTACTTGAATCAAACTCAGAATCCTTAAGCTCACATTTATTGCTGAAACTCAAGCTCTTACTCTTCATTTCTCTTTATCTTTTCATTTATTGTAAATCAATTTTCGTAAAGAGAGTAAGTGTTTCTTATTAATACTCTTCATTTATTGTATTCAAGAGTGAATTACCATTTATCCTTTGAGTAAGTGGGTGAATCTCATCAAAGAAAAATTCAAGAGAGATTAGAAGAAAATGGGAGATTATTTTTATAGAATCTTCTTGAAACTGTTATAGAATTTTGAATGTACCCGTAAACATTCGAATAGCTCAAGCGAAATCTTGAAGTTGTAAAGGCTTGAAATGCGCCTGTGAAGCATTCTCTATATAGTGAAAATACTCAAGAACTAACTTGAGAAGTGGACGTAGACTTGGAAGAAATCAAACTACTATAAAATCCTTAATGTTTGATTCTATCTTTTTATCCCTAACCTTTTTAATATTTGCATTTCTTTGCTCCTTACTTGTTTTGTTATATTTGTTTGCAATATTAAAAAGTTCTCTAAAAAGATTTTAAATATTATTTTAATTTTTTAAGACCCAATTCACCTTCTCTCTTGGATTGCCTAGAACTAACAAAAGTCAACTGTCAATTCATGATTTTTCTCTAGGGAAGCTTATAACCAAACGAACTTTTTTCTTATTTAGTTTAAAGCTAAGAAAAATTTTATAAAAAAATGATTTTAAATCATATTACCAAACGAAGCTGAAGTTTCTTGCTTATAGCATGGGTGCTGTGTGTGGAGATGTTGAGGCCACATTTGGCAGTCGACTTAAAACCGATTTATTGCTTTTCAGTTTTATTGAAGACAAAAAAGCCAAAATCCAAAGCCCAAGCGTTTGGTTGATGAGTTTTAAGTTAGGACTTTATTTAGTCTTCTAACTTTTTTATTTTGGCAACAATTTTTTTTAATGCCCACTTGGCTAGAGCTTGATGCTAGTTTTTTTCAGAATTTTTTTTTTGTCTTTAGTATTTTTTATTTAGGTCTTAGTCTAAAATTTCAGATTTTTTTCCTTTAACTTTATGTAGAAGCCTGCAAATTAAAGAATCAAATGGAATTTGATAAATATATTCCAATTTTTTTTTAAAAATAATGGTTTCATTTTTTTCCTTTTGTGTTGTTTTTCGCGGAATTTTTTCCCAATTTGGATCTACTTTTTCTTTTGAATTTTTAGATTTCTCGTGTCAAGTTGATCTTGGCCTATGTGGGAACTTGGCTTTTAAGTCAGATATTTTATTTAAAGTTATTTTAAGTTAAATAGTTAAAAAGTTTGTTTGGTAAATTATAGAGACTAATTTTAAATTAAAAGATAATAAGTTAAAAAATTTGATTTAAAATGACTTTAAGTCAAAAGCAAAAAGCTTGATTTAAAATTGTTATAATTTTTAAATAATTTTATATTTAGTATGAATTTTCTTTGATAGATTTTGACGTGTAAATTTTAAATATATAATTTTTATAAAAAAATAGACATGTATATTAAAAGTTATAATATTTCTAAAAAAATATTTAAAAAAATATGTAAAAAGAGAAATGGCTAAAAGATGGGTTGTCACTTTTTGACTTTTTAGATTTTAAGAAAAAAGACATAAGTCCATTTTAAAGCCGTTTGCCAAACGAAAGACTGGCTTAAACCTCCAGCTAAATTGGGCCGCTTTTCGGCCCAAGGCTATGGGTGAACTTTTTGGAGATAACCAAACAGGATTATTGGCTTTTGGGCTTAAAAGCCCCAAACGTGAAAGAAACGGCTTCAAACTGGAATAAACATGAAATGGGCTCGTTTGGCAACCTGGTTTTGAATTAGGTTTTTTTTTTGCTTAAAATTATTTTAAAGTAAATAAGTAAAAAATTCGTTTGGTGACCCGTAAAAATTGTTTTAAGCCGAAAAGTAATAAGCCAAAAGCTTGGCTTAAAGTGGCTTTTAAGTTAAAACAGCTTTAAGTCAAAAAAAGTTATTATAATTTTTAAAAATTTATATGTACATAATTGTATATTCAATATGCATCTTATTTGATAGATTTTGACGAGTAGATTTTAAAAATATAATTTTTATAAAAATAGATGTATATAATAAAAATTATAATATTTCTAAAAAGATTATCGACTATTTTGCGTAAAAAAACAAAAAGACAAAACCTTTGGGATCCCAAACGAAATTTTTTTGGCTTTAAACAAAAAACAAAAAAGTCCAACTTTAGGCTCGTTGCCAAATGAGGGGAATGTCTAAATCTTGTAATTTAGCCTGTTTGTTTGGAGTATATAAGAAAAATATGTTCCTTTTGACTGGATATACAGCAAGAGTTAAAAAACCATGAGTTCCAGTTTTTATATATATATATATATATATCGTTTTTATTTTTATTAGATTTCGATGTAAAATCTCTTGCATTATTATATTTTTAAGGGATAATTACACTTACCTCTCTTGCGGTTTAAGCTTATTACAAGGACCTCCCCTATACTCTCTGAAATTACACTAAACTCTCATGAGATTTAATTTTAACATCAATTGCACTCCGACTGTTAAAATTTCTGTTAAAATTTAATGAAAATCATCATTTTCACCCCAAAATTACCTTTCAAACCATCTTTCCCTCTCCCAAAACCACCATTCCCACTCCAAATTTCAACGGAATGATGGTTTTGGAAAATGTGATTTTGGGATGGGAATGATGGTTTTTGAAAAAAAATGTGGTTTAAATGGTGATTTTGGGGTGGAAATGGTGGTTTTGGGGTGGGATAAGTGATTTTCGTTAAATTTCAACAAAAATTTTAACAGTTTGAGTGTAATTGATGTTAAAATTAAATCTCATAAGGGGTTAATGTAATTTCAGAAACCACATAAGAGGTCATTGTAATAAACTTAAATTTCATAGGAGGTAAGTATAATTATCCATATTTTTAAAAATAGTGAGATGTGTAATACTACTTCCCGTAAACAACACTGAAAAAAGTCAAAAAAAATCTCGTCAATATGATCTACTTTTTTTATATAGTTTTTTATCTTTAATTAACTTTTTTTAGCATTGATTTAAATAATTATACTTTCTAGATTCATCTTGTCATAAAAAATTAGAAAAATAAAAAACTTGACAAAAAATAAAAATAGTTAAGAGATAAGACGAAAAAAATGAACTTAACAACTTTTTTGGCTTTGGTGACTTTTTCTATTTTTGATGAATTTGTTTTTTAATTTTAGTCCGAACGAACATGAGTTTTAGATTTTTATCCTCATAACAAACTAAACAAAATAAAAAATCTAAATCAAAAAATAAAAAAATCCAACAAATATTATAAAATAAACTCAAAAATACAAAACAATAGCTTTTAAGACAAAACTTGGGATGCCACTAAGAAAGAAAACAATTCTCCCATAACGTTGCCCCATTATTCAGATTTACATAACATATATGATTTTCAAAAGCTATATTAGGCCTTAGTTAGGCTACATCCAAAGGGTGACATTTACCTAATAAGGCCTCGTTTGTAAATCTAATTTCAAGTTTATCTTTTTATATAAAATTGTTTTAAATTAAATAAGTAAAAAAAATTTTTAGTAAATTGTAAGAGTGACTTTAAGCTAAAAAGTAGCTTTGGCTTAAAGTTACACTTTAAGCCAAAAGACCAAAACACCAAAAAACTTTAAGTCAGAAAAAATTATTACAATTTTTTAAAATTTTTCTTACATAATATTTTATATTTAGTATAGATTTTGTTTAATAGAGTTTGATGAGTATATTTTAAAAATATTATTTTATAAAAAACAAATATGTATCATAAAAGTTATGATATTTTTAAAAAATATCAAGATTAAGAAATGAAGCTTAAATAATTTTTTAATTTTAAGAAAACAGGTAAAAAAAAACCCATCTTAAAATTGGTTGTCAAACAAGACCTATATGTTGCTTTGGGAAATGACTTTTTCATCACTATAAGCCCATCTTAAATCCAGTTGTTAAACGATGCCTATATCTTGCTTTGGAAAATGACTTTTCCATCACTATAAGTGTGAATTAAAAAATAAATAAAATAAATAAATTAGACAAAAGAAAGCATAAACAATCACATGGGACATAAAAAGAATTTGTAAATTTTTTCCCTAAATAAAGAAAAAAAAATTGCAAGCAAAAAACATTTTCTACTAGAAAAATTATAAGTGCACATTACCTCTTTATTTTAAAGGTATGGTCATAAATATTTCTAGTAAAATTATTTATTTTAAAGGTATGGTTATATGGTATTTTAAGTTTTTAAGAATTATACGATCATGTAAGATTATTTCTAAATATAAATATTTTTTATAAATTGTGTAACTCTCAAGAATTTTAAAATATCATGTGACACACGCCATTTGAATCTATATTAATACGTAAAAGAAAAGCATCTATTTGGTGTTCTCCTTAAAATAAATTCATATGAATTTTTTGTTACCAAAAATACTCTTGATTACTTTTTGGTTTTTTCCGAAATAACCATCAAATGTTTTCTTTATTATTTAATTTTAAAATTATATTATTCTTAATTTAAAAATTAAATAGTAATTTTTAAAAATTATTTTACTTTTTAAAAATTTATTTTTACAGGCATACGTTTGCCAACTATTAATAACTAATAATTTTTTCGTGCACCAAACACTGACCCTTGGACCTACGTACGTGTCAATTTTGAAGCGTGTGGGATCAAATAATAGTGGGTAAGGCCTTGGTTTGATAACTTTGGCTTAGGTTTTTTTACTTTAAGTTTCTTTTAAGTTAGATAAGTAAAAAAAGTTTATTTAGTGAATTTTTTTGAATGATTTAAAGTTAAAAAATAATAAATTAATCAAGTCAAAAAAATATAAGATAATAAGTTAAAAAATTTAATGGCAAAAAGAAATTATATATATTTTTTATTTTTACATAATTTTATATTTAATATAAATCTTGTTTGATAGATCAAAATGACTAAATTTAAAAAATAAAAAATAAATATGTATAATAATATTTATGAAATTTTTACAAATATAAAAAATTAATTTAATTTAATAAGCAAAAAAAATAAAAAATAAAAAAAATAAACAGGCTAAAAGCTAATAAAAAAAGACAAAAGATAAGATTGACAAATGAGACTAATAAGCTTATTGGTACTTTAAGCCCAAAAAAACCTTTAAATTTAATTTAAGATTGCAATGGATCCAGGGTCTCCATTGCAATATTGCATTAATATGGCTAGATTTTGTTAATTGGAACAATACTTGAACAAAGGTACTGGATTTTGTACTGGAGTGAGAATTATTTTTCTTTGTCATAGATGTCATTTTTTATTTATCCTTACAAAAATATATTTTTTAAAAATATAATTTAATAACAAAATATTAGTACAATATAAATATTTTTAATAAAATATTTAAAATTAACTAATCTAAATTTAATTTTTTGTTTCGTTATTTTTATTAAGTTAGCTGGCATGAAAGTGAGATAATCTTAATGTTAAATATTTCTTATGATGAATTACTTTGAAAAGAAAATTATGATATGTTTAAAAACTTTGAATTTAATTACCAAAATAAAAAAATTAAGTTAATAGTTAATTTTCTTGTTTAATTTAGTCATGGACCAATACTTGTTCAGTATTTTTTGATACAATCCTATAGTTTTAAGTATAGCTAGTATCATCTGGTATTTTAGACAAAATAAAATTAGCATTGCATTATTAATTTATTTAAACTTGGTTATACATCTTCTTCTATGAGAAAGAGATGGAGAAAAGAGTAATTATTCAGTAATCTCGCATGCTTATAAGGTGTTTTCATCTAATCATATAGCAGAGAAACATGTATTCTGCATGGAATAATATTAATCCATCTTCATTAAAAAAATTATTAGATACTTTCGGAATACCATATGGCATTTACTATGCAGTACTCCCGATAAATAAGAATTAATGTGTAATATATACCAAGTGAGTTTTTCTTATTTTTTACTTATCCAACGAAGATGAATTTTTGTTTCATATAGAGTTTTTTTCACTATATGATTGTATAGGACCACTACGTAAGCAATGCAATATGATGTTTCAGAACTATCAAATAATTTTTTTTTTGTTGGATAGATAAAAGACAAAAATAATTCACTTGGTATGAATTACATATATTTATTTATTAAAAATATCACGTAAATAATATCACTTCATCCTGAAAGTTCCTAATTTTCATGGAGAAAGGGGCATGGAATATATGATTGATGCTTAGAAGCTTCTTCCCACTGGTTAGGACTTCGAGTAATTTTAGAATACTATTTCCAATGTACCTAAAAAACTAAAGTAGGATACATTAGTCACATATGAGATACATGGATTCCATTTTAGGCTATGTACAATGGCAGCATAGTTGATGGGGATTTAGGAGAGCATCTCTGTCTAATTAAAGAATATTTAAAGTATATAATTTTATTTTAATTAATTGTTATATATATATTTCAACTCTAATAAATATGTTAGTTAGGTAAAGTGTACAAAAAAAAATGCACGGTGATGTGACTAATAATGTGATATATTTTTATTAGTCCAATTAATTTAAATAGTTTTCAATGACTAAGTAAATTTAAATAGCCAAAGTTATGAAAAGTAAAATAGCTAATGAGACATAGAGAGATTATTAAAATACTAAAAATATGTATTAACTAGTTATTTTAGGTAAGAGACTTCATATAGAGAGCCTTAGAGACATTTTTTTTTTGCTCTATTTTGTGTGAGATTTGTGTATTATTTTTTTTTTTGTGTTTTTTCTCCCTTCATTATTCATTCTTTGCCATTTGGTTTCTTCCAAGATAGCACATTCAGATTTAAACCAAATCGGCATTAGTGGATCGATGTCAGTAATTTCAAAGTTCGAGCTAAGTGACCCTTCTATCTTCAGTAAGTTTTTTTTGTGAGAATTGAGTGAAAATTATGTACAATGTCATTTTAGCTAGTTGTGTAAAACTTTGCCCGACTCATTGTGATGGTTTTTATTTCTTTGCTTGTCAAATCTGAGTTTTTGGTATATTTTAATAATGTCTCCTTGCATTAAAATTTATAGTCATCTTTATGTGGAGATTTCAGGTCCTCTGTGTGGGATTTTTTTTTTTCTCTTTGTGAAAGTCTTTTTGTCTCACTTTTTGAAGAGCTATTTTATTGCATCCAATATACTTTTTTAATTAATTTTATTTTGAATTTAAAATATATTAAGATCTTTTAGCTTTTCATAATTAAAAAAAAAGGTAATTTGATATCCACTAATGTGATTTGAATAATTCATATCGTGAAATTATTTGAAAGTATTTATTATTTATTTATACCCATGTGATTAATTAGAACACGTTTGTCTTAATTCGTACTTTTAAAAACTTACTTATCATCTAATTTTTAAATTCAAACGCGTTTCAAACATACGGCTAGTAATAACTGATCAACTTGATAATATTAAAATGAAGATAAAAAGATGCTCAACCCAAAGCACCCAAAGTGGGAAAATGATCACTAATTACTTATATGAATTCGGGTAGATGTAAGGAAACGGATGTCCTGTTGTGCAGTAAAGCAAAACACTGTGTTTTATAATTTAAATAATTTAATTTTTGAATATATTTTTATGATTAAATCAGTTCACTAAGTAGAGATTATCGAGTTTCTTATTAAATTAATAATAAAGTTCATCGAATATTTATACATATGTGATCAAATAATATTTGTCTACAAATAAATGAGATGATAAGTATAAATAAATGTTATTTGATCATGTAATTACAGATATCCGATCAAATTCAACTTTTGAACTGCACACGGTGCTGTGCATTGCTGCATAGTACCGACTTTGCAGATGTATATTATACTAGATTATATTAGTATGTATTAAAGTGCTAGATTCATCTAAAGACAAAGCCAAGAGACATGGAAGATATTCATGTTTTTTAATTTTTTTAAAATTTTTTTGTGTGAGATATTATTAATAAAATATTTCGTACATATAATATTTTTTATGCAAAATTATGTTAGCAGGGCCGGCTTAACCCACTAAGAGGCTAAGGCAAAATTTCATTGGCAGGCTCTTGTGTATTTGAGTATTAGTTAAATTAACAGTTTTTATTAGTTTTTTACATTGTAGATTGTTCTATGTGCAATTATTTTTTTTTTATCTTCAATTAAATATTGTATCTAAAAGTCTAGGTGGATAAGTTAGGTTTTTATCTTTTACTTTTTGAACCTTCCTGGTTTTAGGGTTTTTGTAATCTTTATAAAGGGTTATTGTTTTAATTTTTTTGGGGGTCTCCCACAAGATGATAGTGATTGACTTTGCTTAAACTCGTAGATTGTAGATCGTAGCTTCTAATAAAAGTTATGAGTGTTTGGTAAAAATTATAATTTATAACTAAAATAAAAAAAAAATAATTATAATTTGTAGTAAAAGTTATTCGTGTTTGAAATAAATCGTAATTTATAAGTTATAACTAAAATTAATAACAAAAAATTAAAAATTAGTAGAAAACTTTGCCAAACACCCCTTGATATATCTTTATATATATAGCTTTTCAAAGAAAGTTTTTTTTGTTTTGTTTTTGTTTTGGCTAGGTCTTCAAACAAGAGTTGTTTTTTTCATTTTTATTTATTATTATTTATATAGTTATATACAAAGGAAAGCTTTGGATCAGTTACCAAAGTGGGGGCCCTAAGGCCTAGTTTGGAATAATTTATCAATATTAATCTTATTTTTGCTCTTTTTTTTTATCTTTTAGTTAATTTTTTTTAATTTGTCTCTATAAAAGAAATCAAAAAAGTAAACAAATTTTGAATCCAGATTTTAAAAAGCCTATTACAAATGAAAATAAGCACAAAAACAAATACAATGATTTGTGATTTGAAGGGGCTTTGTGAACTGCAAAGTATATTATAAGCTATGTTTGGAGTGTTGGACTAGATTAGCATGGATTTAGGGGTGTAATTTTAGCCTAACCTGGCTCGATCTTGACCGGCTGTGGCTCAAGCAAGCCAAGCCTGACGTTGGCCCAGTGAGTTCTTACAAAAAATTTGGGCTCGGATTTTGGGCTCGGGCCTTGGACGGATAAGGTCGAGCTTTTCTATTTTTTTATTTTTTTTGTTTTAGTTGTTGTATTAGTTTATATTTTATTAGTTTATAAATTTATGTTGTTATTAATTTTTAAGTTTATTAGTTCATAATTTATATTAGCTTACAAATTTATAATTTATTATTAAGTTATTAGTTTATAAGTTAGTTTATTATTTATTATAAATTTATTAGTTTTTATAGTTTATAATTTATTATTAGTTTATTATAAAAGTTTATACTTTATTAGTTTATAAGTTTATATGTTATATTATTATAAGCTTCTTAGTTTATTATTGGTTTATTAATAAATACAATAACTTTGAACACTTTAAATAATTAAATATAATATAAATTTTATTATTCAAAACTCAAATTTTATCAATTATATAAATATTATATTTTACACTTTACAAGTGTACTCTATTAGTTTATAGTTTATTAGTTTATTAATTAGTTAAGTTTATATTTATTATAAGTTTATTTCAAGTTTATTAATATATTATAAGTTAATAGTTTATATATTGATATTAGTTTATAATTTACTTATTATATATTAATATTAATATATGTTAATATTCGAACCAAATAGGCGTGCCAAATGGGCCAGGCCACGGGTTTGGGGGAGGTGGCCCAACCCCACATGTGTAGTACTCGGGCTTCGGGTAGGCTCGGGCCTCAGCCGGGCCTGGCCCGCACAGTTGCGGGCTTTGGGCGCTTCAGGCCAAATTTATACCTCTACATGGATTAGATATCCCAAGATTAAGAGTCCTGAAATATCAAATTCTTCGATTAAATGTTGACTTTAATTCAATCATTTGTTTATTTACTTAATGGGATAAATATTTATCATATACAACTTATTCTAATTATTTTTTTGTTTTTGTAAGGATTAGAGAAAATAAATAATTTGATAATAAAAATATTTATATGAATTATTTGGTATTCGTTTTTTGTAAATTGTCCTTAATTTTGTTTTCAGCTTGACGGTGATAGTAACGTTATCATTGTCTATCTATTAAGGCTCAATTTTACATAATAATTATTTTTTTATTTTTTTAATTTATTTATTTATATTTTTAATAAAAAATTTTTATATATATATATATAATTATCTTATTAATAGTATATAAGTGGTTAACTACAAGTGATAGCTTACACTTTTGTTTGCTCATTTTGCCCTCTTTTGTCACTGTATTATTTTACGGACTGTATTGTTGCTTCGCGCTGCAATTATGAGTTAAACCCCGGGCAATCTCGTCAAATAACGCCAGGGCATTCCTCCTTTCAGTTTTCAGTCGCGTTGTTTCATATCTGCCGTTTCCTATTGGCTGTTGTTGGGAGAATTTCCAACGCCGACATAAAATACATGCTCGGGGATCCAGAAAATACATCTTTATTAAACTTTCAA
>JAULJZ010217398.1:0-18082 GCA_032270985.1 Heliamphora pulchella | reverse complement strand
TACATGTAACAAAAGACAAAAAGAAAGACTACACTTCCACCTCTCCAGCACCTTCAGATCATCCTCCGTGATCGGGACCTGAAGAAAAAAAATCTCACACCGTGAGTCAAGGCTCAGCTGAAACTAGCCAAGCATGCAATATAAACAAAACATGCTAGGAAACCGAAGTGCAGGTTTAGACTCTCTTTCAAGCTTTAAAAACAGTTTTCATATACAAACGGGAAAGTAAGAATACAAACCATGTTTTGACTCACTCACAGGAGTCTGAAAACTGTTGAAAAAGGTTCTTAGATCGTGATTCACACGACTCTTAAAACAGTTTTAAAATTGGTATATCCGTCCCCATAATGCAATACATGCAATCCGTGGTACATACAACCGGCTCTCACATGCCACAACCACAGCCCTAACGCTGAGATAAAGATTCAACTCAAAAACACATTCCCAGGATAAAACTATATACTATGGGGTAAAACCATAGACCAAACCACGAGATAAAATCGTGCACTGCGGGATAAGACCGCACACCACGGGATAAAACCGTAAACTTGACCACGGGATAAAATCGTATACTATACCGTAAGCCACGGGATGGAACCGCCGACTACAGATTATACCACTGGATAAACTCGCATACCACGGGATAAGACCGCTTACCATGGGATAACACCGTATATTACATGATAAAACTGAATTTAACGGGGTAACACCGAATACATACAGCAGGATAATACTAAAACTACGGGATAACACCGAGCATTCCTATGCATAACCTAATCAGGATTTAAATGCATATATCATAACACATACGCCACATGCATGTGCCCTACAAATTCGTCACATCCATGTTTAATAAAACTCTAAGTTCTACAGCATGCAACCACGACACACATAAGATATCATGCCATGTAATCCACACATGAAGAAACAGTTATAAATGCACATAGCCATATAACCCGACTAGACATCACAAGCCACACACCCGTCATTCGATAACCGAACGACCCATCCACAAACCGGGACCCGCCCACACACGCAGGGACAACCAACACCTAATCCGGAGATCAACACCAGAATCTCCCACAGAACGATTCTCACCAGAACCCCACCTTAAAGAAAACCACGAACCCACACGTCACGCACATAACCAGCACTTATACAACCGTGCCACAGACCCTAAACCAACCATGCGCATCACACCTGAGGACGGCATCACATAAACACCCCGGGTCACCACACGACACCCGAAACCACAACGCCATCAACCAGACCCTGAAAGGAACCCATGGGAATTTGAATCGATCAATTCCCATAAATCAATTAATTGAATACCATAGGACGCCAATCGGAAACCAAAACCCAACCATAGAACCACTAAAACACACCCTAGCACTTCAGTCGACCGAACCAAGCCCCCAGTCAACCGAAGACCACACTGGAAAACCAAAAAAGCCACAACGCACGGTTCAGTCGACCGAACCCCAAGGTTCAGTTGACCGAACCCCAAGAGCATGATCCAGTCGACTGAACCTATAAGTTCAGTCGACTGAACTCACCCAGAAATCGTTTTTAAGCTACGGGTTCAGCCCGCCAAACCTCGAATCGAAGCCTCCAAACTCCAAAACAACACTCGTGAACATCCATACGCCTAGGCCTAACACCAAGACCTCAAAAGAAACTCCAAACACCTGATTTCATTCACTAATTTGACGAAAAATAGGTTTTAAACCCAAAAACTCAACTTTATAAAAAATTAGATCTACAACAATTCGACTGGTAAAAAGACACCCGATTACCCATAGCACCCTTATAACACATACAGGTCTAGAAGGTTACCTCGGTGAGTTTAAAACTCGACGCCTAGAATCACGTGCAAAATCGAGCTTCGCTGGAATCAAATTCTGACCGGATGGTTGCATAACCCACGACACCAAAAGCAAGGATCCGCTGATGGATTGTTGAAAATCGAACCCCGGGTCCCCGAGAACTTAGAGAGAAGGTAGAGAGAAAATAGAAAGCTTAGGAGTTAAGTTTTGAAAAATATCTTTACGAAAATATCTAACTCCAGATATTTATAGGCCTCCAAAATATCTTTTTTTTAAATTTTTTGAGAATCGCGCCACAACGGCCCACGGTTCTGGGAACCTATCCCGCATGCATATCTAAGCTCGGTCATGCATTAAAAATAATAAAAACATGCTCAAATGAAAACACATAACGCGCGTCCAAAAACGCTGAAAAAGAAAACGGGTCAGGGTCTCACAGAGAGGATTGAAGAGAGAAAACTAAGGATGAAAATAGGGATTAATTAGCCATTATAATAAATATAGATTTTCAATTGGCATGAATCACGGGAATTAATATCAATTAACAATTGTTTTAGTAGGCTATAGATTTTCATTGGATATGATTCCTGAAATCAATATCAGTCAACAATTATTTTGGCTCTATTAGACACGATTCATGGGAATCAATATCAATTAGCAATTATTTGGCTCCATTAGATATGATTCATGTGAATCAATATCAATTAGCAATTATTTTAATTCCATTAGACATGATTTATGGGAATCAATATCAAAATTTTTTTGACCCGATTTGAACGAAACCAAAGGGAGATTTTTCATAAATACACTATAAACCTAACAATGCCCCCCTTGTATTTTTAAAAACCATGTTCCGTGAGCAGTAGAATATGAAGATATGCATAAGTAAATGTGTCTTTCAACTTGAACGCTTGCATATATAGTGAAGATGCTTAAGATAGAATATAGAGTGACTTTGAGTCTTGAACTCTAGGTCTGAACGTACAACACACATAGCTCCTCTTGTGTGGTGTTTTAAGCCAGCACATTACCGCCATGTGCTTGTATCCCGGTACTCTAGGTATGAACGCACAACACGCATAGCTTCTCTTATGTGGTGTTTCAAGCCAGCACATTACGGCCATGTGCTTGTATCCCGGTTTAATGAATGCTCTAGAAAATTTATCCAAAATTTTCATAAAAAGCGGCCTCACTTTCACATTCATATAGGTAAATTTATCAAGAGTACTCCTATAGTGTAGATACTCCACTCCACATGGAGCTATAGAACTCATTAAGAGTAACTAAGGTAATTCAACCTTTTTTTCGCTTCAGGATATCATTCTTCTTAGGGATGGACTCAGAGTGTAATTCTTTTAGCATGATTCATAGCATACCACTATGTGACTTGTTTATCCTTTTGAACTTATTTCTTGGGATCTCTAGTCCATAGGTTGGGTATCCATCACAAGTGACTCAATTCTCAACGGGCTTTAGCCCCATTCCCTTCAAGGTGATTCACACCTTTACTCGTGCTAGTCCTTTCGTCAAAGAATCAACCAGGTTCTCATCAATTCATATCTAATCCACTCCAACAGCACCAGTAGTGAGTAGCTCTCTCACCGTGCTGTGCTTACTACATATTTGTCATCTCTTGCCGTTATAATAACGGTTCTGAACTTTTTCAATAGCTGTGGTACTATCGTAGTGGATTAGTATAGATGGTATCGGTCTTTCCCATAAAAGGGATATCTGATAGTAGGTTTCTCAACCATCCTACCTTTTCGCTAGAAGCAGCTAGCGCTATCATCTCAGACTCCATCGTAAACTGTGCCAAGATAGTTTGTTTCTTGAATTTTCAAGAGACTGCACCCCCAACTATGCTAAAAACACATCCGCTGATTGCCTTGGAGTCATCCGAAAGGGTGTTCCAATTGGCATTACTGTATCCTTCTAGGACAACGGGAAACCTCTGATAGTGTAATCCTAGGTTCACGGTTCTTTTCAAATACCGCATGACCCTTTCAATAGCATACCAATGCTCCATACTAGGTCTACTGGTAAACCTATATAAAACTCCAACAGCGTAAGCAATATCAGGTCTAGTACGGTCAGTAGCATATTGAAGACTACCAATAATGCTAGCATACTCAGATTATTTGATACCATTACCAGTGTTCTTAAATAACTTGACACTAGGATCAAAGGGAGTGCACACAGGTTTACAATCAAAGCAGTTATATTTTCTCAAAATCTTTTCTATGCAATGAGATTGATTAAGAGAGATTCCGTGTGCTGACCTAGTAATTTGAATTCTTAAGATTACATTAACTTCTCCTAAGCTTGTCATGTCAAAATTTTGATTTAATAACGACTTAGTTCTAGTTACAATTGATATATTAAAACCAAATATCAACATTTCATCAACAAATAGACAAATAATAACACATACATGATTCTCTAATTTGTAGTAAATGCATTTATCACTTTCGTTGATTTTAAAACCATTTGATATCATTAAAGTATCAAATTTGTCATGCCATTGTTTAGGTGCCTATTTTAGACCATATAGAGATTTATTCAATTTACACACTTTATGTTATTGTTCGTGGACAACAAAACCCTCGCGTTGGTCCATATAAATCTCTTCTTCTAAGTCACCATTTTAAAAAGCTATTTTTACATCCATTTGGTGGACAGCAGCAATAGCAAATGAGACTTATATAGAAGTAATTCTAGTCACAGGAGAATATGCGTCAAAGAAATCTATGTTTTCCCTGTAACCTTTAGCTACAAGTTTGGCTTTATATTTTTCAATCGAGCCATCAGGTTTGAGTTTTCTTTTTAACATCCATTTACAACCAATGGTTTTAAGCCAGAAGGTAAGTTTGCTAGCTTCCAGATTCTATTGGACTTTATTGAATCCATTTAATCATTAATGGCTTCTTTCCAAACGTCAGTATTTGAGGAAGACAAGGCTTCTTGAAGAGTGGTGGGGTCACCCTCTATAGAGAAGGCATAAGAAATAGGACCAAAATCCTTGGAGGTGCGAGCTCTCTTGCTCCTCCAAAGTTCTATGTCATCATTTCTATAGTCCAAGTTTTTAGGTTCCTCTAGTCTTGGTAGGGCAATATCAGAATTAGTATCCCCGCTACTTCTTGACTTAAAAGGGAATTTTTCTTCATAAAAATCAACATCAATTGATTCAATGATCACATTGTTCTTTATATTGAAAAATTTATAAGCCTTTCTATTAATAGCATATCTAATAAAAACACCTTCATATGCTCTACTAGCAAGTTTTGACCTTTTAGGGTCAGGTATACAAACATATGCTAGGTAGCCCCAAACTTTAAAATAAGACACATTGATTTTTTATTTTTTCATAATTCATAAGATGAAATTTGAGACTTAGAATTAGGTATTCTATTTAATACATAACAAACAGTAAATAAAATTTCACCCCACTAATGTGAAACTGCTCTTGAACTAATCACGATAGCTACTACTAATTTAGTAAAAGTTCGATTTTTACATTCTACTTTTTCATTCATTTATGGTGAGCAAGGAGCAATAGTTTCATGAATAATTCTCATACTTTTGTATAGTTTAACAAATTCATTTCTTTCAAATTCAGTTCCTCTATCACTACGAAGCCTTTTAATTCTTCTATGGAATTAAGTTTCAATTTCATTTAGAAAGTTTTTGAATATTTCTAATGCCTCACTTTTGTGTCTCATTAGATACACAACTGTATAGTTTGAACAATCATCAATAAAAGTAATAAAATATTTTTTCCATTTCTGGTGAGGATCCCATCAAGTTTACAAATGTCAGAGTGTATTAAGTCTAGAATTTTAGATTCTTGAAAAGTTAACTTATGTGATTTCTTAGTGATTTTGGCTTGACTACATGATTCACATTTTTCAAAATAATTTAAAGTAATATTAGGAATAAAATCTAGAGTACTCATATTTTTAATCAATTTCTTGTTAACGTGACAATGTCTAGCATGCCAAACATTAATAGAACAAACAATATGAGCAAAAGAAGCAGTTTTATTCATTTTAATATTGAGTTTGAACATGCCATCAGTAGCATATCTCTTTCCCACAAGTATTCTATTTTTAGTAATAACATACTGGCCAGCTCCTATGGTTTGGGTAAATCTGGCCTTATTGAGAAGATATTCGGAGACTAGATTCTTTCTCATTTTTGGAGTGTGCAGGACTTCTTTCAGTGCGATAGTCCTTCCAGAAGTAAACTTCAGTTCCACCTCCCTAGTTCTGAGTACCTTAGTGGTGTGAGAATCTCCCAACAACACTTTCTTGTTGTCCGCCTCGGAATAACTCTTGAATAGAGTATGATCAAAGTAGACATGGCGAGAGGCACCAGTGTTTATCCACCACCCTTCGGATCCACTTATCAGATTAGCTTCTGATATCAAAGCCACAAGTGGCTCTTCGGTCAAGTGCGCATGTGGAGCAAGATGCCTCTTGTTCTGGCAGTGTCGAGCCATATGCCTAGGCTTGTTACAATTGTAACACACGAATTGGACAGAATTCGTGTTTCGAACCTGGCTTGAAGGGGGTTGTTTCTTGTTCTGATAGGGCTTTTCGTTTTAATTCTTTTGGTTATGCTTTGGCTTTGCTATTTTTGCTTGCGACTTCAAGACAACCGAGTTTTGGTTCCTTTTGTTTGAAACAGGGTGAACCTCTTCTTTTAAATCTTGTTTCCGGGCCTCTTCCTCAATTCGGAGTCTAACAATCAAGCTCTCCAACGAGAACTCTTTTGATTTGTACCGGAGTGTGTTTTTAAAGTCTTTCTAATTGGGAGGCAGTTTATCAATGAACATTGCAACTTGAAACTGTTCACCGATAGACATACCCTCAGAAATAATTTCATGTGCAATTTTTTGTAAATCATGAGACTAGGTCACCACAAATTTATCGTCATCCATTTGAAATTTAAGATAACGACTCACAACATATTTTTTAGACCTAACCTCCTCAGTGTCATATTTTTTCTGAAGCGCATCCCAAACATCTTTGGCCGAATCGAATGAAGAAGAGTAGTCATAAAAGTTATCGGACATGGCATTTAAAATGATTTTTTTGCAAAGAAAATCTTATTCAAACCATTTTGAAATCTCATCTTGATTTTAGGTTGTGGGTGGGTTGGCAACAGTGGGTTTTATAAAATGACAAAAAGAGGCAAGTTTTTGTGTAGTAAGATAAAAGAACATCTTTTGTTTTCAACGTTTGAAAAATAGTCCTTCAAACTTGAAGGTTTTATTGATGTCGGTGTTGATGGTGTGTTTGATTTCGGTTTCTATTAAAAAAATATCTTAAAATTGTTGGAACCAAAACCAAAAAAAATTAGAACGAATTACCTGCAGACTGTTTGAATGAACAATCTAAAAGACCAGAACAAAAAAGTAGCTGGAGGTGGGATGAGTCACGGAGTAGGTCACTCTCTTTAGGATGTTTCGCGGCTCTACCCTCTCTGTGCAAGTAGTTGCAGCATGCTATTTCCAGGACAAAACAACCTAGAATCAGCATTTATCTCGACTTTCTCAACACAGAGAAAAGCCGGAATGCACCATACATTTGAAGTAGAATAGCTCACAAAACAAGAGCCTTTTAGAGAGAGATAGCAACCTAGTCGCGACTCATCCTACCTCCAACCACTTTTTCGTTCTGGTATTTTAGATTATTTATTCAAACAGTCTGTAGGTAATCCGTTCTTTTTTTTTTTTGGCTTCGGTTCCAACAGGGACTGATCAATAAGAACTTATATTTCTTAATTATTTTCTTTCTACTGATGAGGAGCAAAAGAGAACTTAATCCCACTTCATTAGTTGGAGAGAATGATGAGTATTTGGGAGGCTCATTTCTTCAAAATACTTGTACTCAACTTGTTCTTCTCTTGCGGAGTGCATGCAAAAGGAAAGTGAAAAAAGTAAAGAGGAAAAGACCAATATCTTATTATTATTGTGACAAGAAGGATAAATTTACATGCTTATCAATATTGTAACAATTCTACTTCCACTGCGTTAGGAGTCCGGTTGATTGAATTATTTCTCATGTTATTTTTGGTTCGTAATGTTAGGCTAGTGGATCACATTACTAGTTTTCAAAATAGTTTGTGCTATTATAGAGGTATTTAGATCATTACGATATGTTATAACTTCATCTCAATGGCCAATTCTATTGACATCTATACTTTTTATCTTTACCTTTTTTTTTGTTTTCTAGAATTACTATTAGGAGCATATTCCCCTTTATATACCGTCACCACCTTCATTATTTTATGTGGTATTAACGAGGTATTCTTTCCATTTTAAGTTCTCTTTCTCTCTTTTACATTTCCTATCACGATCTCATTCCTTTTTTTTTTCTCCCTCGCTTGTGGTTAGAAAGCACTGTGAGAGCATATAGCGAAGAAGAGAGAGAGGGAGAGGGGGTAGAGAAGGCAAGAAAAAAGAGAGGGAGAGAGAGATTACGACATAAGAGAGAATAAGGTTGTGGTGCTAGCGTGATGGCGGCGATAGAAGTAGTAGGAGTGCAAAAAAGATTAAGGAAAGAATTTTCAATATTGTTATCGGCCTTGCCAAAGTTGGTTATGATGACAGAGGTGGTGGTAGGACATAAAAACAAATGCTATTAGGATTTTGTTCTTAAGAATAATTTTTACATAAAAAACTATGTGTTCGAAAAAATTTAGATGTTAAAAGAATCATTTATAGTTTTATTAGCATCATTTTTTCTTGTTATACTTTTTCTAAATAGTGAAATTACCATTATGAACAAAGTAATAGTGGTATTCTTATTCATATCTCACAATCACCAATACCATCTTTTTCATACCATCTTTTCCATATTAGGTGAGGCCGATTATCACAGACTGCTATTGTAAATCTCTTTCCTGCCCTACTCACGGCCTTCTACGACCTTTATTGCGCCAACTTTGCCACCTCTTCTCCATCTCCCGTCTAGCTCTCTCCCTTTTCTCCTCCCATTGCGAGCTATCTCTTCTCCATTGCTCGCCACGCCCTTCCCCATTCTTCTCGCCTTCTCACTCTCTCTTTTCTCTAGGTTTCATGATCTTATAGCGAAAGAAGGAGCTCGAGAAAACGAAGTGGGGAGAGAGTGGTAGATGAAAGAGCTTGCAATGAAAGAAGGAGAAGAGGGAAGGGATTAGATTTGACAAAAAAAGAGGTGTATATTTGATTTATGAGTCTCCAATAGAGCTGTATAACAAAACCACATCATAGTTACTGCAAACGTCATAATCAAAGCACACCATGGCCCTTTTGCAGTATACCATTGATCGATTCAAGGTCTTATAGCATTTGAAAAGTTTGCCCACAATATGATTTTATGTACGTGGGTTGACCCCAGTAAAGACTTCTAATTAAATGAAGGAATTGGATGACAAGTGAAAACAAAGTTAGATGCGGCAATAGAGTGATTGAAGTGATGAGAGATTGAAAAAATAGTGGAGATGTGCGAGAGAGGTTGGAGAGGGTATAAAAGGAGATTTACTATTGCAACCAACGTGGCTAGTGGACTCACCAAAAAGGGAGAAGATAAGTTAGGTGGTGGTAGAACGGGAAAGGAAATACTATTAGGCAGTGTTTGTTTTGAGAGATTAGACAAGGTGGGATTAAGCTAATAGACAAGACGAACTCATCAATTTTTTTTGTCCCCTTAGTATTATAAGTGTTGGAAATTTTGACCCAAATCCTATTTTGAGTTGATATAGACTTCTAGTCTATCATGCTACTAAATTTTATTCACATCAATTTGACTTTTAAAAGAGTTTTAAAGAATATAAATTTGCATAAGTTTGATAAGTTTTGAACGTGACTAGCAAAAATATGATTAGATTAGGTTTCTTTTTCTCTCATATAAATATGAATGTAGTCACCGATTATTTTGTGTGCAAGTTGTTTGAGAGGAGAATTTATGAGAGTTGAGTGATTTGTAATCGTTTTTCTATATATTGAATTTTGCCACTGTGGCACTGGAATTTTTGGAGTTTTGAAAATGGTCAAAAATAAAAAAATTCAAAAGATATTTAGAAAATATTTTAACACATTGAAAACTAAATTTTGAAAAGCCTTTTGTTGAAAATTGAGTCGCCACTTAGTTTTTGAGAAAAACTAAGAAAAACAAAAATGCCTACTGATCTTTAAAACGCCAACCAGAAAAAGAGGGTTCGGGGGTTAAGGTACGAATCGAAAAAGATATTAGGCACCCTGTTCGCTTAACCGTAAGATTGGCCTATACTAATCATCATTGATTTTTTAATATGATTTTTCAAATGCATGCAAATAAAGAAAATGGAGGTAAAGAGAGAACATCTACAATCAAATATAAAAAATACATAATATATGTACATAGCACTCAAAATCAAAACAAATAAAGGGATAAAATCCTAAATCCTATGGCATGCAATTTCTAACTAAATGATACATGGAGCACACCGGTATGTAATATCATCAAAATAAACTAAACTAATATGGTATACATAAAATAAAAAAAAACATGCTAGAAGTTGTCAAAACTACCTAAATATAAATTGTTGCAAAATAAGCCAATCTACTTTAGACACAAAATATTTTAAGGAAAGTAACCAAAATATGCATGTTATCAAAATAAGCTAGATTGGTATTAACATGAAAAAGAAATGCTAAATATAAAATAAAAGATGTATAAAAGAGAAAATTCTATATTAAAAGAAAGTTTACTTAATAAGAAAATTTAAAATAAGGGTTTTATAACAAAAGAGGGTTTAAAATTTTAAAGGAAAAGAAAAACTTTACAAAAGAAAAATTATGCTAAAATAAAAATGTAAGAAAATGTTATTAAGCTATTAAAAAAGAAAATCTAACTATTTACATTTTATATTTTAAAAGAGACAAAAAAAATAAAAGAAAAAAGAAAATAAACGAAAGCTACTATAATAAGAGAAAATTTATATTAACATTTAAAGATGAAAATTAACTTAAAAGACTTTTTGTGATTTTTTGGGTTTAATAATATGAAATAAAATAATGTTAACATTAAATAGAAAAAGAAAATGACCAAAAGAAAAGAAAAATAAAATTAATAATAATAAGACAAGAAAAGAATAAAAAAATTAAAGCTAGTAAAAAGAAAAGAAGAAAAGAAACTTTATAAGAAAAGAAATTTTATAAGAAAAGAAATACTAATATTAATGAAAAAAGAATGTTAAATTAAACATTTTAAGCTAATAACTAAAAAGAAAGAAAATAAAGACAATTGTAACATTAGCATTAATAATAAAAAAAATACTAGTAATGAAAAGAACATTAAGCTAATGCTCGAAAGAAAATGACATTAAATTAATATTACAAGAAAAAAAAAAAAAAACTGAATGTTAGAAAGATAAGAGAAATTAAATGCAACTATTTAACTTAAATGTGAAATGTAGTATTGATTACTATATTCACATAAATGTAAGTTTATTATTATAACAATTAACAACATGAACAAATTATAATTATCAAAATATGTTAGCACTAATTTGATAAATGAATTAAAGAAAAAGATAATATACTTAGTGTGGATATGTAAACTATGTAATTAATTAAAAAGATTAAACTAAATGAAGGAAATTAAATAAGAAACAAGGTTAACTATACAAATGAAAGAAGTACGCGAATTGAAATTGAATTTAACCCGATTACTCCAAAAGAGAGGGAATGGAGTTAGAATGATCGGGGATCCAAACAAAATACCTGGATTGCTTAGGAATTCTCAAGTTGGGGGAATGTGCTTCAATGATCCAATCATCGGGTAGTGATCCAAGCAAGGCTTTTAATGTAGGCGTCGGAGGTTCAGATCTTGGTATTTCAGCAGGGCTTCAGCGTCGGGACTCAAAATTGCTCGGTAACTCGGCAGAGCTTCTCTCACTAAACCTCTCACTAATTTTCTATCCTGAAAAATGTACCAGGGGTATGGTATTTATAGAATTCTTCAACCAATGAGGTGTTGCCACGTTTTGGGACACGCCAGACCATTTGGAGTTGGTGGTCGCCTGGTTGGAGGTGGCGGTCGTCATGTTTAGGAAAGGTTCCACAAGGTTCCATTGGTGGTCGTCACAATGCAAGTTGGCAGTCTCCAAGTTGACTGTGACGGTCGCCATTTTTGGCTAGAATTTTCAAGAAATTCTATTGACGGTCGCCACAATGAACATGGCGGTCGCCCCATTAGAAATGACTTTCATAACAAGTTATTGATGGTTTGACATAATTTCATTGGTTTGAAAGTTCTGGGTTCAAATATCGAGTTTGGATCACTTTTCGAGGATCGAACTGAAGTATCATTCCAACTGTTTTCATTATCGAATTCACCTAAAATTGGGCGGGGTCAAATTGGAGTGTCTACAGTTGCCCCTCTTTGATATAATTTGTATAGTAACGCGTGATATAGGTTATATCAATGATCCAAAGACAACAGCCATTTGAATGAGCCGTCAATCTTAGGCCACAAGCACATAAGCATACATATGATGTTGGTCGTACTGGAATTTTCATCGAGTTGCCTACGTACCCTTTTGCTAGGGATCATACCAAAACGTAGTTCCTGGGAAAAAAATGCAAGGATGTAAGATAAAAACATAACCCAAATGCTGATGTGATCGAACAAGTCCTAAAGATCGAGTCAATGTCTAAAGGGAGCACAAACAAGTACGTCAAAAATCGAGTTAAAATCTAAGAACTCGGTTGGGAATAAAATAATTAACAGGATCGAGTTTAGACCTCCCAATTTCGGGATGAGAACGGAATAAAAATAGTTAAAAGCCAAGTTACGGTTTAAAATTAGATTTATCGGGAAGAGAGCCATGAATTAATAGGTCGAGTTAGGACCTAAAAATTCGGGATGAGGCGCGAGACAAAAATAATGAAAAACCAAGTTACGGTTTAAAATTAGATTCATCGGGAAGAAAACCACGAATTAATAGGTCGAGTTAAGACCAAAAAATTCGGGATGAGTCGCAAGATAAAAATAATTAAAAGTCAAGTTACAGCTTAAAATTAGATTCATCGGAAAGAAAACCATGATTTAATAGGTCGAGTTAAGACCTAAAAATTTAGAATGAGGTGCGAGATAAAAAAAATTAAAAGTCAAGTTTTGACTTAAAATTAGATTTATCAAGAAGAAAACCACGAATAAAATTTTTTTTGAAATATTTTTAAAAAATATTCCAAATTTTAAAATTATTTTTGAAACCCCTAAAATTAGAAAAATACCTACACAAAATAAGAAAGATTATTTTTAAGAAAAATTATTTTATTATATATATATATTGTTAACAAAAATATTTTGTGAAATAACACTTATGAAGTCAATACACACTAAAAGAAAACACACGTAATAAAAAACTCTCAACCCTAAAACTTCAAAATGATATTCTGACATGGCGGTCGCTTATACTGATGGGACGTGACGGTTGACAACATGGTGATCGCCAAGACGAAACCCTTCTGAGACGGCGGCCACCCACTTAAAACCCCTGCAACATGGCGGTCGTCATGTGTCTCTTCTCAAACTTAGCGGTCGCTCACATTAGAGTTGGCGACCGCCAACTCCAGGCACGCATCCGGCCCTTTAAGGTGCGCGAGCGTGGCTCATTTTGCTCATATCCTTTCTCTCTCCAGCTCTCTTCTCCTCTAAAACTCTCTCAAATTTCCTTTAGCTTTCTCACTTTCTTTAGCCTTTGTGTCCCTAGCTTTCACCTTCACACGATGTTTACCCTTCTGTTTGTGATCCCATTCTTCTTCATGGCGGGCCAGGGACATGGAGATGATGATCTTGGGGCACGACGAGGCCCTTTTTCTACTGGGAGTTCTTCCATGGGGACTCTCAGGGGCACGACCTCTAGTCTTCCTGCCGGCTGGGTCACCTCCACGCAGTCCACTGCTGCGATGGATGCTCTCGTTCTTGAGGCGGAGCGTGCCTCCCGCTATGCAGCTGAGGAGGAGGCACAAGCAACTACCAAGGCACAGGCGGCTGCAGATGCTGCTGCTAAGGCCACGATGGCCGACTTTTTGGATCCCGACGCTGGAGAGGGCTACCCAGCGCCCTTCGACCCGCATACCTACGTCCTAGTTCCCTATCGCGTAGTTCCATGTGGGATGAGACGTTACGAGCCTCCCACCGATGCTGTTACTGCTAATGTTCTTTTGTGGGAACCCGACTATCATATGTCACGCCAGCACCCATCGGTAAGTTTTCCAAACTTACTTGTTCAATACCAAAGCATATTTTTATAATATATCAAACGTAAATTTATGCTTAGGATCTCCCATATAATGATAAATGATGATTTATTTTGATTATTTATTTTAACATAGATGATGATTGATGTGTGAAGTTTGGAATTTGAATTTAACTTGGGTACCTTCGCTATGAAGATTAAAATAGTAGGAACACTTAAGATTTAAACAAACAATGAAAAGAAATGGTGATTATTTTAATGAAAATCACAAAATAAAAGATTTGATTTTTTTTTTAATTTTAAGGAAAAACACAAAACTAGGGAGGAATTTTAGTTTTAGTTTTTGGGGTATGAAAACTAAATGAATAGTTTTTATCAAAAATTTTAGAAAATTAGGGGCAATTTTGTCAAAAATTTCTAAAAAGTTAAGGCAAAATTTTCACAAACTTTAGAAATTTAAGGGGTATTTTAAATAGAAAATCAAGAAAATTTTCAAAAGTCTTAAAAAATTTAGAAAAAATGATCTGAGAAAAATAAAGAAAATTTTTCAAAAATTCTTAGAAAATTAGAAAAATTAGTTCAAAAATCTTAGAAAAATCAAAAAAATTATTCAAAAGTTTTAGAGAATTGGGGCAATTTTTTTTAGAAGTTTTTTTTATCAGCAAAATGCTAAATATTTGAGAAAATTTTTTAAAAAATTGACAAAAATTTTAAAAAATGTTTAGAAAATTCTAGAAACTTTTAGAAAATTCTAGAAAATGAAGAAAATTTTTAAAAAATCCTAGAAATATTTTATAAAATCCTAAAATTTTTTAGAAAATCTTAAAAGTTTTTAGAAAATCTTAGATAATTATGAAAAAAATTTGGGAAAATTTTTAAAATTTTTAGAAAATTATAGAAAATTAAGGAAACTTTTGAAAAATCATCGAAAATTGTTTTTAGAAAATCCTAGAATTTTTTTTAAAATCTTATAAATTTTTAAAAAATCTTAGATAATTATGAATTTTTTTTTTGTAAATTTTAGAAATTTTTAGAAAATCCTAAAAAATTAAGAAAAAATTTAAAAAATCCCAAATTTTTTTTTAGAAAATCCTAGAAAATGTTAGAAATGCTTAGAAATTTTTAGAAAATCTTAGATAATTAAGGAATACTTTTTAGTAAATTTTAGAAATTTTTAGAAAATTCTAAAAAATTAAGAAAAAATTTTAAAAATCCTAGAATTTTTTTTTAGAAAATTCTAAATTTTTTTTTGAAAAACTTAGAAATTTTTAGAAAATCTTAGATAATTAAAGAAAAATTTTTGGGAAATTTTAGAAATTTTTAAAAAATCTTAGAAAATTAAAGAAAATTTTGAAAAATCGTAAATATTTTTAGAAAACTCTAGAAAATTTTGGCAAAAATGTTAAAGAGTTTGAAAAAATCAAGAGAAAATGTGCAAAACACAAATAGCTGAGGGAATTGTTTTTGTTTTTGTTTTTGAATGAGACTTGCCTGGGGTACCAGGGTTTAGGGTTCCTAGTTTTTTACTAGGATGTGTAAAAATTATATGATCGTCACTTACACACGAACCTAGGGTTAGAAAGATTTGCCTGATTTTCCATGGCTTAGGGTGTCTAGTTTTCTAGGGTTTGAAAGAACCGAAGGATCGTCACTTACAGACAAACCTAGGAGATTTGTCTGGTTTACTAGGGCTTAGGGTGCCTAGTTTTTCAGGGTTTGAAAGTACTGAAGGATTTGTCACTTACACACGAACATAGGATTAGGGTGCCTAGTTTTCTAGGGCATGAAAGAACCGAAGGATCGTCATTTACACACGAACCTAGGGTTAGGGAGATTTGCCTAGTTTACCAGGGCTTAGGGTGCCTAGTTTTCTAGGGCTTGAAAAAATTGAAGAACCGTCACTTACATACGAACCTAAGGTTAGGAGGATTTACCTGGCGTATCAGGACTTAGGTTGCCTAGATTTTTAGGGCTTGAAAGAATCGAAGGGTCATCACTTACACACGAACGTAGGGTTAGAGTGCCTAATTTTTTAGAGGTTGAAAGAACTGAAGGATCGTCACTTACACACGAACCTAGGGTTAGGGAGATTTGCCTGTCGTACCAGGGCTTAGGCTGCTTAGTTTCCAAGGGCTTGAAAGAATCGAATGACCATCACTTATACACGAACCTAGGATTAGGGAGATTTGCCTAGTTTACTAGGGCTTAGGGTGCCTAGTTTTCTAAGGCTTGAAAGAACCAAATGATTATCACTTACACACGAACCTAGGGTTAGGGTGCCTAGTTTTCTAGGGCTTGAAAGAACCGAAGGATCATCATTTACACACGAACCTAGAGTTAGTGAGATTTGCCTGATTTAACAGGCTTAGGGTGCCTAGCTTTCTAGGGCTTGAAAGAACCAAAGGATCGTTACTTACACACGAACAAAGGGTTAGGGTCCTTAGTTTTCTAGGGCTTGAAAGAACCGAATGATCGTCACTTACACACGAACCTAGGGTTAGGGTGCCTAGTTTTCTAGGGCTTAGAAGAACTAAAGGGTCATCACTTACACACGAACCTAGGATTAGGGTGCCTAGTTTTCTGGGACTTGAAAGAACCGAAGGGTCGTCACTTGCACACGAACCTAGGATTAGGGTTCCTAGTTTTTTAGGGCTTAGAAGAACCGAAGGATCGTCACTTACACACGAACTTGGGGTTAGAAAGATTTACCTGGTTTATCGGGGCTTGGGGTGCCTACTTTTCTAGGGCTTGAAAGAATCGAAGGAACATCATTTACACACGAACCTAGGGTTAGGGTGCCTAGTTTTCTAGGATTTAAAAGAACCGAAGGGTCGTCACTTACACACAAATCTAGGAATTTTTATTGCTTTTGGTTATTTGTTGCATCTTTCATGTGTTTAATCTGCTCTTTATATATTCTCTATTTGTCTTCTCTTTTCAAGCTGGTCACTATGTCCGTGGCTTCGGAGGTTCTACCTTTGGAGAAGTGTTGAAGTGGTATAATGCCCTTCCTGCCCCTAGCCGAGCTTACATTGATGCCTCTGGTTTTACTCGCTTCATACCCCTGTTGGGTAGGACGAGCAACGACCGGGTATGGTTGACGGCTCTGGCGGTGCGGTGGTGGGATACCACCAACACCTTTCATTTTACCACTTTTGAGGCCACCTTGACGCCTCTCAGCTTCGCTCTCATTACCGTCATTCGGGTTGGAGGAGCTCCTATCCCTTTTGATCCGACCGTTGTGGGATCAACTGATGCATTGATGCATTTTCTTGGACCTGTACCTATGCAGATGGACTGGGACCGAGTCAGATACACTTGGTTCTTCAATCGTTTTTACCATTTCCAGTGCATCGATCCCCGCCACTATGAGTGGGTCGCCCGAGGCTTTCTGTTGTATATGTTTGGTACCTCCTTGTTCGAGAACAAGGAGAATACCGTTCATTTGCATTACTTGGGTGCCCTGGTTTATCTGGACCGAGTCGCTTCATTCGACTGGGGAGGAGCTGCCCTTGCTACTTTCTACAGCTTTATGAGGACTCTCACTAACATCTTCTGCACTTTTCCATTCGTTTCTGTTTACCCATTATCTGCTCGCTAACATCTTCTCATTGCTGCTTTGGACTTATGAGTTCCTCGGACTTCAGGTCTCGGTGAACTCAACAGCTGACCCTTCACTTATTCCTCGTGCAGCTCGGTGGTTCCGATGGATGAAGGGGAAGAAGGCTAGGGGAAAGAACATCGACCGATTTTGGGTGTCTGTATGTAGACACCCAAATTTGACCCCGCCTAATCTTAGGCGAATTCGATGATGAAAATAGGTGAATTAGTGTCTCTGTACAATCCTCGGGAAGTGATCCAAGCTCGGTATTTGAACCTAGAACCTTCAAGCCAATGAAATTTTGACGAACCATTGAAACTTGCTACTCAAGTAAGGTGACCGCCAATTCTCCTCATGGCGCCCGCCGTAGAACTTTGTAGAAACCCTAGCCCAAAGTGGCGACCGCCACCTTCCATCATGGCGA
>JAULJZ010217387.1:0-18082 GCA_032270985.1 Heliamphora pulchella | reverse complement strand
AGTTTTGAAATAAAAGGAAGGGCACGCAAGTCCCAAACTCTACAAAATAAAGAAGAAAGCTATGAAATTTTCAAAATGAAGCAGGTGGCCTCTAATCTTTCTCCTTTTTGCTGCCTATTTCCCCTCTTCTTTGTCCTTCTTCTCCCTGTCTTGTATTAGTCATGTCTTGTACTCGGCAGAAAGCTCGGGACATTGTAGCTCCTGCATCTCCATACGTAAACGAGAAGGCCAAGCATCCTGGTACAGCATCAGAAATGGGGACCGCAGTACAGATGAAAATAGATGGCCTCGAATACTAGAAAATATTATCTAACTTCGACCGAACTGCCGCATGATCCTATACGGGTAATAGAAGGTAGTCTGACGAAGACCAATTAGTAAAACACCAGGGTGATCCATAGTGGTTAGAGTTATGGCAGGGATCCGCCACCAGGGACACTGCCAAGTAATATCTGGGCCAGTCAGAGAAGAAAGGTACTGTCGTTAGGCTTCTTCAGTGTCGCATATCTGATAATAGGAACGATAGTGGAAAGCTGCAGCACTATGTCTATCTGTAGGTGGTTTCTATACAAGATTTACCTTCTCCATCAGCCAGATCTGCAGAAAAAGTTAGAACAATAAGAAAAGGACCTTGCAGTATCACAAAAAGTTTGAGAAAAGTTTTAGCTTACCTGAAGAAGTAAAGGGCTGCCAACAAAAGTAGTGGCCTCACCGCGATGAACAACATCTAGACCCAATAGTGTCTCGGCTAAGAAAAGTGGCACAAAATCCTTCCCCATCCACATCTGACCAGCAATGTCAACCTAGGCACAGCTAACTCGCTCGTCAGAAGGAATGAGAAGATACTAGGCAAGGAGGCAGAAACAAAGTGCATAACGACGCCGCAGCTGAAAGTCAAGGTCGCTAAGGTTGCCAGCAGGGCGGAAACTCTCAATGAGCCATGGAATGTCAAGGCGGTCACCCGATGTTAAAAGAGAAGCCTCCATCTTAGACAGACCACAGAATTGCATCACCTGTTGCCGAGCCAAAATGGAGAGGGTGGGAACAACAACGGGGTTCCACGAAGCCAAGTTCAAAATAGCAGAAAACTCCTCCACAGTGGGGAATAACTCTTCAAAGCCAAACCGAAAGGCATGGGACTGAGGATCCCATAGCCGGGCAACAGCTTCCAACAAAGGTCCGTCAGTCTTCACAGTCATGAGAGGAAATAAGGAGTTGATACAAAAAGGAGCAAGGTTTAAACGCTCAATATGGAAAAATAGCTCAATCCATGAAAAAAGGGGATTAGCCATTTGAGCGAGAATAGCAGGAAATGGGGCCTCCAGGGTTGTATTTATAAGGCAGAAAAGGGCAAAAAAATCAAAATTTTGACAAAAGGTACGGTCAACGTGGTGACCGCCACCTTGGAAATGGCGACCGCCAACTATAAAAAGCATAATACAGTGACATTAGCCCTTTAACCAGGCAACCGCCAGGTTAAAAATAGCAACATCCATGTCAGTCTCCTTGAAAGTGGCGACCGCCATGTTGTATTATGGCGACCGCCATGTTTGAACATGGCGGGAGTGTGTCAGTTTATAGTTTGTATGATCTGTATAAATTATGGCATTTGATCTGTACATCCACGATAGTTTGAGTAGTAAGTGAAAGAGAACCATACAAGCAGATGGATATAAGGCAATGGATGGCACGAAGGCCCAAAACATATCAGAAAGTGACAAAAATGTGTAAGAACAAAAACTGGGGCACCCAGGCCCAATAAAACAGCAAATTTGGGGCACGTTGGCCCGTGGATTAAGTAAATGTATACAAATGTGTCAAATTAGGGCACGCAGGCCCGTTAAAATAAAATGTAGCAGAAGATAAATAAAACTAGGAAAAAGGGGGAGCTCTCTCTCTCAGGTGTGCCTCAGGCGGACTCGATGGGAGGAGGGGCCTGCCTCCTCCGAGCTATCATCCTCGAAGAGTTTGTCAAAGTCATCGCCATCATCACTGCAACAGGAAGAGACAACTCTGGACTGGCTCCGAGCAGATGAGACTAATCCTCTGGAATGAGCCCGAGAAGATGCTCGGGAACCACGACTTTAAACCGGGGCTGGGGCTGGGGCTGGAGCAGGAGGCCTAACCGAAGCCTGTGGCTGCACTATACCGATAGCTGGAACTGCAGGCTGTCAAGAGAAAAGTAAGATTCAGAACAGAATAAAGACAGAAAAATGCAAAAAAGTTGAAAAGAGCATGCAAGCTACTCACAGCGCCTACTAGCGTGAAAGTAATGCCGGCTGCTCGCATCGAGGCATCCATCTGTCGGACCAGTACCCTCAAGCCGGTGACCATCAGCATCGTACGGTCTAACCAAGCCTGATCATCCTACAAAAGGGAACAGTTTAGGTAAACTAGACAGATAAAAAGAACAAGTGACTGAAGGAAAGGTAGAAGACTAACCTGGCCGATGTCAGCCCTAAACTCCGGCACAAGCGGAAGAGGGACTGGTAGAGAAAAAGGGAATCCGTACGCCACGGTCTGGACATCCCATGGAATCTCTATGCCCCGCATCCCGCCAACAGTATCACCAGCAGCAGCTCCCGCAGCACCGGTGTCAGAATCCTCCGACGCTCGCCCCCTCCTCCTACCACCAGGGGCAGCAAGGCCAGGTCCTAACGGGCCTAGTAATTAGGCCCGAGCCCAGGCAGTATAATCCCCACCGGCACCAGTAGCTCCAAAACTAGAGTCCCCACCGTCTCCAGCAGCAAGTTGACCCGGCCTAGAAGCTTGGTCCGGCGCATGTGTATTAGAGGAACCACCGGTATACGAAAATGATCAAGGCTGAGGGACTAGCAAACCACTCGCTCCCCGAGATAATACTCCCGTCCAAATGGACCCTCCAAAAAATGCGCCTTGCAACAATGTCACGGCTGCGCAACAAGTCTACGCCGGCCCGATCCTCTACTCCCCTCCAAACATCCTAGTGGACCTGCAGCAATTCAAAGTACAAGTACAGTGCAGAAAGTAGTAAGCAGTGAATACAGTATGGTATGATAATTAGTGTGCAGTGATCCGTATGAACAAAAACAATATAGTACAGTGAACAAGTAAACAGATGTGAACAGGACACAGTTAAATGATACCTGCTCAGGGGTTAGCCGGTCCAGCGAAACCCAGAACCGATCAATATCCTTCCCCCCAGCCTTCTTCCCCTTCAGCCCTAGGGACCACCGGGCTGCACAGGGAATAACCAGAGGGTATATTGCCGAGTTCGCCGGGACATGAAGCCCGAGGAACTCATAGCTCCACAGTTGCAGAGAAAATATGTTAGCAAGCAAATAATGAATAAACAAAAGAATGGAAATAAATGGAAAATTACATAAACTAAAGCATACCTCCTAAACTCTCCAGTATCCCCCGATGCTGAGCTCCTGGGGAAACCGGGTCATGGTCCGCATGAAGCTGTAGAGTGTAACAAGAGCTGCTCCTCCCCAGTCAAATGAAGTAACCCGGTCAAGATGAGCCAGGGCGCCCAAGTAATGCAAATGGACGGTATTCTCCTTTTTTCGAAAATAAGGAGGTACCGAACATATACATCAAAAAGCCTCAACCGACCCACTCGTAGTGGCAAGGCTCGATGCACTGAAAATTTCTGAACTACTCGAAGAACCAGGTATACCGAACTCTGTCGCAATCCATCTGAGCGGGAATAGCTCCAAGGAAGTACATCAACGCGTCAGTAGAACCAGCAATGGTAGGGTCGAACGGAATAAGAGCTCCTCCAACTCGGATGCCAGTAATCAGTGCAAAGTCTAGAGGCGTCAGAGTGGCCTCAAAAGTAGTAAAGTGGAAGGTATTGGTTGTATCCCACCACCGCTCCGCCAAGGCTGTCAGCTAGACCCGATCGTTGCTCGTCCTACCCAACAGGGATATGAATTGAGCAAAACTGGAGACATCAATAATGGCCTGGCTAGGAACAGAAAGGGCATCATACCACTCCAATACCTCTCCCGAGGCAGAACCTCTGAAGCCTTGGATATAGTGACCGGCCTGAAAAGAACAAGACAAACAAAGAAAATGTAAAGAACAGATCGAGCAAATAAAGTGTAGAAAAATATCTGAGAGCTAACTCTAGATTCGTGTGTAAGTGACGACCATTCGTTTCTTTCGATGCCCTAATAAATCAGGCAAATCTCCCTGACCCTAGGTTCGTATATAAGTGGCAACCATTCGGTTCTTCCTAAGGCTTGATAAATCAGGCAAATCTCCCTGACCCTAGGTTCGTGTGTAAGTGACGACCCTTCGATTCTTTCTAAGCCCTGATAAATTAGGCAAATCTCCCTGACCTTATGTTCGTGTGTAAGTGACGACCCTTTGATCCTTTCTAAGCTCTAAGTCTTGATAAATCAGGCAAATCTTCCTGACCCTAGGTTCGTGTGTAAGTGACGACCCTTCGGTTCTTTCTAAGCCCTGATAAATCAGGCAAACCTCCCTAACCCTAGGTTCGTGTGTAAGTGACGACCCTTCGGTTCTTTCAATCCGTAAAAAACTAGCCACCCTAACCCCAGGCTCGTGTGTAAGTGACGATCTTTTGATTTTTTTTTTATTTGCACGTCCTAGTAAAAGACCAGGAATCCTAAGCCCCGGCACACCAGGTAAATCTATATCTTTTTGTGATTATCATTCTTTCAAAAAAAATTATATATATATATATATATAATCTCTTCCCTTCAATATTTGTATTTTGCCCATTTTACGTTAACCATTTAGAATCAATTTTTTAGGAATTGTTGAAAATTTGCCCTATTTTCTTAAAATTTTTCCTAAAATTTCTAGGTTTTTCTAAAAAGTTCTGACATTTTTTAAAAATCTCCAGAATTTTTCTAGAATTTCTAACATTTTCTTAAAAAATTTTCCAAATTTCTGGAATCTTCGAAAAATTTATAGGATTTTATAAAAATCTTCCAAAATTATTTTGGGACTTCTAAAAATAAAATGCCCCTTTAAATTCTAGAGTTTTTGAAAAATTTGCCCCAAGTTTTAGAATTTTTGACAAAATGGCCTCTAAACTTTTTAGGATCTCTGAATATTATCCCTTTAGTTGTCATGTCCCAAAAATAAAAACAAAAATCCCCCCCCCTCTAGTTTTGTAATTTTCAAGCCTTTTATTTTGTGATTTTCACTAAAAAAAATTTGCCCCTCTCATTGTTTGTTCAAATCCTAAGTATCCCTACTATTTTAATCTCCATTACAAAGGTACCTAAGATCTCAAACAAAGTATCACAAGCAATCGTCATCATCATAAATCATCATCCATCATCATTCATCAGCATAATCAAATCACATCGTCATATGGGAGATCCTAGGTATGCGTCTACGTTTGATATATCATAAAAACATGCTTTGGTATTAAAATGATAAGGATAGGATACATACTGAAGGTCACTACCGAGAAATGTGGTGGTCAGGCTCTTGCAAAAGAACGTCAGTAGCAACGGCATCGGTAGGAGGCTCGTAATGTCTCATCCCACGTGGAACAACGCGATAGGGTGCTGGAGCGTAGGTATGAGGGTCGAAGGGTGCCGAACGACCCTCTCCAGCGTCAGGATCCAAGAAATCGGCCACAGTGGCCTCAACAGCATCATCAGCAGCCGCTTGAGTTTCGACAGCTGCTCGTGCCTCCTCCTTAGCAACCCGGTGAGAGGCATGCTCCGCCTCAAGCACGAGGGCGTTCATCGCAGCAGTGGGCTACGTGGAAGTAACCCCCCTAGTAGGAAGGACACCCATGGAAGAGCTCCCAGTAGTAGAGAGGCCCTGTCGCGCCCCAGGATCATCATCTCCATGGCCCTGACCCGCCATGAAGAGGAAGGAAATCACAAATAAAAGGGTGAACATGGTGTGAGAGCTTGGAAACAAGAAAAGAACAAAAGAAAGCTTGGGAACAAAGAAAGTTTGAGAGAGAGGTGAGAGGGAATAGAGACGCTAGAGAGAGAGTGGAAATGGGAGAATGAAGCCATCTCGCGCGTCTTAAAGGGCCGGATACGCACCTGGAGTTGGCAGTCGCCAACTCCAATGTGGGAGGCCGCTAGTTTCCTAAAATGACACACGGCGCCCGCCATGTCGTAGGGGTTTTAAGTGGGTGACCGCCGTGTCAGAAGGATTCTGTCTTCGCGGCCGCCATGTTGTCGACCGTCACGTCATTCCCATCATAGCGACCGCCAACTCTAAAGTTGGCGGCCCCATGTTAGTCTGCCATTATGATGATTTGGGGGTTTGAGAGGGACTTCTTGGGGGTTTTGTTATTTTCTTTATGTTTATTTTACATGGTTAATGTCCTTTTGTGTGTTTTAACTTCATAAGTTTTAGCAAAGTTAAATTTCATAAAGTCTTTAATTATTTTTGCTTGTCTGTTTTTAATCTCGAGTGTTCCTTAAAAATGTTTTGAGAAAATCTTGTGTGTTTCCAAAAATAATTTGGTGAGTTTTTAAACTCTTATCTTTTTAAAGGTGTTTTCTCCCTCGGATAAATTTAATTTTAAGCCGTAACTTGGCTTTCAATTATTTTTATCCTCCGTTTCATTCCGAATTTTTAGGTCTTAACTCGACTAATTAATTCGCGGTTATCCTTCCCGATAAATTTAATTTTAAGCCGTAACTTGAGTTTTAATTATTTTTTATCTCGCTTCCATCCAGAGTTTTAGGTCTTAACTCGACCTATTAATTCATAGTTATTCTTCTTGGTATGAATAGTTTTAAGCCGTAACTTGACTTTTAACTATTTTTACCTCGTTATCATTCTAAATTGTTGGGTTTTAACTCAACCTATCAATTCCTTTCCCAGTTAAGATAATTTCTTGGATCTTATCTCAATCCTTTTAATTATCTAATCCCCAGCCAAGTTCTTAGATCTTAACTCGATCTTCGACATGTTTGTGCTTCACTTTAGATCTTAACTCGATTTTTAGGAATTGTTCGACCACACCAGCATCTGCATCATATTAGCATCTGTTCATGTTAGCATTTACATCACATTTCCTACCTTACATTTTTGCATTTTTTTTGTGAACTACGTTTTGGTCTGATCCCTAGCAAAGGGGTACGTAAGTAGCTCGATGAAAATTCGAGTACGGCCAACATCATAGGCATACTTGTGTGTTTGTGGCCTAAGATTGATGGCTCGGTCAAATGGTTATTGTCTCTGGATCTTTGATGTAACTTGCTTCACGCGTTGCTATGCAAATTATATCAAAGAGGAGGAACTATAGACACCCCAATTTGACCCCGCCTAATTTTAGGTGAATTCGATGATGAAAACAGGTGGAATAGTGCTTCAGTACGATCCTCGGAAAGTATCCAAGCTCGGTATTTGAACCCGAAACCTTCAAACCAATAACATTTTGTCGAACCTTCGAAACTTGCTGCCCACGTAAGGCGACCGTCATGTTCATTGTGGCGATCGCCAATAGAACCTCTTGGAAACCCTAGCCAAAAGTGGCGACCGCCACTTCCAACCTGGCGACCGCCAACTCTCATTGTGGCGACTGCCAATAGAACCTTGTGGAACTTCTTTTAAACATGGCGACCGCCATGTCCTACGTGGCGACCGCCAACTCTAAATGGCCTGACATGCCCTAGAACGTGGCAGTACCTCATTGGTTGAAGAACTCTATAAATACCGTACCCCTGGTACGTTTTTCAGGACAGAATTTAAGTGGGAGGGTTAGTGAGAGAAGCTATGCCGAGTTGCCAAGAAGTTCCAAGCCCCGACGCCGAAGCCCTGCCGAAATACCAAGATCTGAACCCTCGACGCTTACATTGAAGCTTTGCTTGGATCACCACCCGAGGATTGGCTCCTTGAAGTACATTCCCGACTTGAGGATTCCCCAGCAATCTAGGTACCTCGTTTGGATCCCCGATCCTTCTAAACTCCATTTCCTCTCTATTGGAGTGATCGGGTTAACTTTCAATTTCAATTTATGCATTTCTTTTGTTTATGTAATTAACCATGTTCATTGTTTAAATTGCTTCATTTAGTTTAATTTTTTTAATTAATTACTTAGTTTACACATCCACACTAAGCACATTGTCTTTTTCTTTAATTCATTCATCAAAGTAGTGCTAATATATTTTGGCAATTACAACTTGTTAGTGTTCTTAATTGTTATAATAATACACTTACATTTATGTGCATGTATTAATTGATACTACACTTCACATTTAAGTTAAATAGTTATTTTTTATTTTTCTAGCATTTTTTTCTTTTCTTTTCTTGTAATATTAATCTCCTCTTCTTTTAAGTGTTAGTTTAAAATTTCTTCATCTATTTCCCATTTTCTTTTCTTTTATTCATAGTAGTGTAATTTTCATTTTTACCCTTTTATTTCTTTTTATTTCCTTTTCCATGAAGGGTAGCTTTATTTTCTTTTTTTTGTAATGTAATTTTTCTTTTTATTTTCTTTTCCATATAATGTAGCTTTAATTTCTTTTCTTTTCTTTTTAAGTCTCATTTTCTTTTCTTTGATCTTATTGTTCCATTTTTTTTTAGTTTAATGCTCTTTTTTTTTAGCTTTTATTTTCTATTTATTTCTTTTCTTTTAATGTTAATGTAGTTTATTTTGCTAGCATTTTATTGCTTCTCTTTTATCACTAGTTTTAAATTTCCTTATAATGTTTCCTTTTCTTTTCCTTTTTAGTATTAATTTAATTAGTATTTCTTTTCTCTTAATGTTAGTATTTAGTATAAACCACCATTTTCTTCATTTTTTTTTTAGATCTATTTTCTTTTCGTAACACTTATTTTCTTTCTTTCATATTATTAAACCAAAAATCATAAAAAAATCTTTCAAAAATAGATTTTGTTTTCTTCTTTATTTTCTTTTAATAGTAGAATCTCCTTTCCTAGTATAATTTTTTTTTCTAAAACTCTTTTTATAAATTTCTTTTGTAAGCTTTCTTTTAGGATTCTTTTTATCCATATTTTATTTTGTATTTTTCATTTCTTTTACTAATTCATCATGTTAATGTATGTTTTAGTTTCTTTACTTGAAAGCATGCTTATGATAGTTTAATTTATCTTTTGTAGCAAACTCATGTTTAGGTAATTTTGACAACATCTAGCATGTTTTACTCTTTTATTCAAATCTTGTTAGTTTAGTTCATTTTGATGAAATTGCATGCAAGAGTGTTCCATGTATCTTTTTGTTAGAAATTGCATGCTGTAGGACTTAAGATTTTCCCTTTATTTATACTAATTTGGAGTGCTATGTACATGTCTTATGTATTTGTCATATTTAATTTTGGATGTTATCTCTTTAACTCCATTTTCTTTATTTGCATGCATTTGAGAAATTTTATTAAATAACCAATGATGATTAGCAGAGGCCAACCTTATGATTGGGCGAACGGGGTGCCTAACACCTTTCCCGATTCGTAACTTAGCCCCCAAACTCTTTTTTTCTGGTTAACGTTTTCAAGATCAGTAGTCATTTTTGTTTTTCTTAATTTTTTTTCAAAAACTAAGTAGCGACTCTATTTTTAACAAAAAGAGGTTTTCAAATTTTGATTTTTAAGGTGTTAAAATATTTTTTGAACATCTTTGAAATTTCTTATTTTTTATCATTTTTCAAAAATACTAAAATATCAACGCCACAATAGGGCTATCGATTTCTTGTTGCAAATCTTAGGATGCTGTGAGCAGTTTAAGACTGTTCGATCGGTCTTGAGACCACTCAAGGGGTCTGGGCAGTTTTGCGAAATTTTTCTTTTTTTTTTGTTTTTTCCCTTTTTGAAATCTATGTTTCTTCTTTACTTCAAAACCCCTCTTTAGGTGAGTTTTATGATTCAATTGAAACCCCGGAGATCTTCTCTTCAACTCTTTACTCCCACCTTGTGTTATCTTTTATCAAAAGGAGCATTTGGTTTGTATGATTAACGGTTTCTCTTAGTTTTGTTCATCGATTTTGGGTTTCCTTGGAGTTCGGGCCGTGACAAAGATAGTAATATTTTGTTCGAATGAGTGTCCGAACGGTTGTTCCCGAAAACTTTTTGTCCAGACGAGCGTCTAAACGGATTATAGAGAATCAACATGCGAGAATTGTAACCCTAAGGCGCCTGCATCCTTTAAAAATAGGGAAGTTAAGGCTAATAACTAGCATTCATTCATTCCAGGAGTCAGATGAGGCATGAAAGGCAACAGCTAGGGCTCGAGAAGCGACAAGAAGGCAAGAATAAGGGCCGGGAATCAAATTCTCATTCACGCTTTTATGGATTGTAGCCACAGCATGAGCGGGTAGGCTCTTTATCCTAGGGTTAAATGAAGCCCTAGTCTGGTATTTAGATCTTAGTTATGATTTTTATTGTTTTTAATATTTGATTCAACTTCGTTGTATGATTTTTATAGACATTGAGTTTTGATCAACGAGAGTTATCATTTTTATTCAAGTTTTCGCTTTTATTTTCTGTGATTGTAATTGCAAGATTGTGCAACTATTTTAACTTCGTGTTCGAATCCAAACGTGAGATAAATTGCCCTATGATGTGACGAATCGTGCCGCGTTTTACACGGACAGCCTGTGCCAGTCAAGATAGGTTGTGCCAAGTTTGGTTAAACATATTCTTTTTTGATCACCCAATTTAGGCTTATAGTCGAGACTGGGTTAAGCTGAATGGTGAGAAAGTAACCAAATCTTAACGTGCTTAAATTACTTGTTTAGGGTGGATTCAAATTCTTAGGATCCTCTTTCCATATAAATAAGTTTTTAATTCAATTTTATTTATTTTATGTTCTTCGTTTAATAAATAAAAAAACCAACCTTTTGATTAAAAAACCATATCAATATTTTGGTTATAAATAATTGTGGCCAAGCCTTGTAATTCCTGTTGAAACGATACTTGGACTCAACTAATGTTCTACCGAATATTAGTTAAACATAGGTTATAAATATTTATTTTTGGGCGGTACAACATGTTAGGGCTGGTATATTGAAAATTATATTTTTAGTATTTAATTTTATTTTAATAAAATTAATTTTTTATTTTATGAGAATCTTAATCAGCAATGTATGTATATCATTTCTTTAAATGTTATGCATGCATGTTCTTTATTCTATATAGTATTTAATCTGAAGTGTAGAGTACGGCTTGTACACAGAAAATTAAATTTTAGATTCTTGCAGAATATAAATTTTATGTTGACAATTTAGATGGAAATGGGTATACTATCGGTACGACTGTAACACAAAATTTTAGTAAACCTGTCTTGGTTACGGGGAACAAATAATAGCATCGTCTATTGTTCCAAGTCTCTATACTGGTACACATTGTGTGTATTAAACGGGACACATTGGGGTAATTAATTTTATACTGATTATATAAATTAATTCACACCACAAGGTTATTATGAACAGTACTTATATTCCTAATCTTGAAATAATTATTGATTTGCATATATTTAATATTTGTTATTTTGATTCATTAGAGGGTACGATCTTGTATGGATCTATATTCCTAATGAGTTGAATAGCAAATTATTTATATGGTAAATATTAATTATTGACAGAATTCACGTTTCAAAAGATCGGGATTTACGATACCCCCTTGAGGAAGTTTATAAGTTTTGATCGGGCCAAATCCTGTAGGTGGATTTAATTATTCAGCGGTCAAATAAATTAAGCAGAATGCTTTAAGAAATTTCAAGATGCCGATTAAATTAAATTGTCAGTAATTAAATTTTATTGTAGGGTATCGAAAATTTTAACGTGGGAAAAATATTAAGTATTTAATAACAGGAGCCCAATGCAAGATGGTCTTGAGATTGTGAGTCATAATGCACTTATAGTTCTTTAGTGGTGTGAACTGTAATTTAGTGTTTTATGAAAATTACAAAAATAGTTGTTAATTTTCTATAATTGCAGATACCGCTATGTGGTTTACTTAATTGCGAAAACTGCTGATACGTATCTATGTTCCACTAGAAGTCTGACTCATAATTGCTTCACATGTGTTTGTTGTAGCCTTATAAATATGCGAGTAGGCTGAACCATATTCATAACTTGTCTTCAAGATTAAAATTATTTAGATTCTGCCGGTACGAGTTCTCGATAGATTATAGCCCACACTATATTTGAAAATCGCATAAAAAATATAGTAGAAGGTCTAACGGGAGTTTCAACTCGGAATCAAAAACGTAGTTGAGGATTTGATCGGTAAAAGGTATTCTTCTAAATTAACTTTGGTTGCACGAGTTTTAACTTTGATTGTTCGACGTCAAAAGTTTTATCTGGAGCCCGTTTCGGTGCTTGCCTGTCTAGTTAAATTTTTACCAAAAATCATTTGCAAAAATAATGATTTGGCAGTTTTGCCTCCAACAATTAGTATCAGAGCCATTTTATTTATTTTTACGGCTTATCGAGGTCAGATAGTTTTAGAACTATGCTAACATTGTTTTGCAAATGTTCTAATCCTGATTTTATAATCATCTATTATTTCATGTTTGATTGAATGACTTGAATAATAATTTAATTTTTAATTCATGGGGGTTGACCATGATAGATTAATATTTTTCTAGAATCGAATGTGAGCCATCGGGATATATGGTTGATGTAATAGCTAGTTATTTATTTTTAAATATCTGTTTAGATTATTTAAGAATAGATTAAATATCCAAGAATACGAAAAACAGGCGGTGGCACCAGCAGTGGTTTCGGGTTTTATGGGCCACGGATCGCTATAAATTTTTAACAGTTTCAAACAATTTTTTTGGTGAATTTTTTCTAGTACTTATGCATTAAAAATAGCAGCAAAAATAAGCCAAAAATATTGGAAAAAAATTAACAAAAATAGCCCACCACCGGCGGCTTTGTTGGTGACGATTTTGATGATTTTTTGAGTCATTTTTGGGACTATTTTTTGAACAATTTTTTAGGCATAAAATAGCAACAAATATACCTCACAATACTATCCAAAAATCATTAAAAAATTGGGTCAAAAATAGTGCAAAATAGGCAACAACAGTGGCTAGTGGCGGCGCTGTTGGAGGGTTATTTTCGAGACTTTTTCAGACTGTTTTCGAGGCATTCTTTGAAACATCCTATGACTGAATATTTGAGCTATTTTTTAAAAAACAATGGGCTCAAAAAAACCAACGAAAAAAGCCTAAACAGTCGGCTGTTTGGGGTGGCGATGCAGCTTTTTTGCAGCGACAGTTTTTAGGCTGTTTTTGAGAAAGTTTTTTGACAAAAAAAATATTAATTTTTGAAAGCTATTTTTTGGTATAAAAAGTATCAAAAACATAGCAACAAGAAAGCGGCAAAAGCCGCCTAAAGCTGGCGGCACTAGGCGGCGCTGGCGGCACTAGGCGGCGCTGGTGGCACAGTGGTGGCTGGTGGTGGTTCTAGATTTTGAGACTGTTTTGATTAATATTCTGATATATTTGAAGACCATAATGTGATATACTTCTATATCACAATATATCAAGGAATCTTGATACAATCGGAATACAAGAATCAGAGATGAACATGGATTATTACAGCTTATTCTTTTTAAGAAACTGAAATGCTTTAGCGTTTCACTTTGATCATAAAATTAGAATATATGCATATCGTATTTATATATATATGAACAGCGTGGATATTGCATATCTGTTTTATTTTTTCCTGTTAATTTAATTAATTCAAAATTTTGATTTTAATTAAAATATTTTGTAATGAAAAATAAAATAAAGTTTATTTTAATTAAAATTTTTTATTAAATGAAAAAACTTTAGATATTTTATTTTTTTACAAAATATCACGTTTAAGATGATTTTTTTATAAAATTGAATATTTTAGAAAAATGTGTGAATTAATTTTGAATTTTGAGTTAATTAAATAGAAAAATATTTAATCAAAATAAATTATTATTTTTTTAAAAATATGGAATGAAAAATAAAATGAATAACTGCCTTTAATTACTACCTTAGCTGAAAAGCTGAAGAAAAAATTGTGCATTTATTAAATTTTATTTGTTACGCATTTAAACACAAAAAGATAGTTTGGCAAATCAGAATATTTGAAATCGTATACATGAAAAAATATTTTATTCTTTCAGATCGTGTGGTTTTTCAAAATTAATAAATTTATTTTAATTAAACGAATTTTTATAACTCTAAAAAATGTTTTAAAAATCTAAGTGGGAGAAAAAATTTATTTACAGATAAATCTCACGATCTCCATCACTAGTTTGTCGGTGATGCAATTAAATCCTGCATAGCAATAAGGCCTTTCTCTCCATCGAACAGATTGATTGCGGTATTGCCAGTACAAACCTTCTTTAGGAATAATTCTAGATAATTGTTAGTGTAGATCACTTCTCCTTTTGAAGAGTTTATTACAAAGCGATTGATTTGGAATTAGGTGATGGTTCACACTTAGTTGTATATAATAGTATCCTCTCCATGTAAATCACTACTATTATATACTGGACCAAAACTATGTCGGCTATTTAATTTTACTTGGTAAGGTCAGTTGCCTAAATAGTAAAATTAATAAGAATTGACATGTTTAGTCATACGATGAATAGTAGATGTCCTCCCATCGAGGCATGCTGTTCACAAGGTACTAGGCTGCTGGCAAATTTTTTTTAAAATGCTAGAGGGAACCAAATTAAAATAAATTCAAAATTTTTCTTATCATAATTAACGATATTTTTTTAATTATGTAATTCTCAAGATTAAAATAGTTTTAACCCACTCGCTTCAATACTAAAAAAAACAATCTTACGATACCAAATTATGTTAACTGGAAACAAAACTTGTATATTGTCTTAACTGTCGAGGATTACAAGTTTGTGTTAACAGAGATATGTCCACGGGTACCTAATATGGAGGCAATCGAATAGAAAACTCAAGCCCATTAGAAGTGGCAAAAAGCTGATCAGATGGCTTGCTGTAACATTTTGGCTTCAATGTCAAATATTTTGCAGTATCAGTATTAGTCTATGCCTAGTGCCTATAACATGATTATGAACTTTAAAAAATATTTGAGAATCAAAATCGTGTTGCTAAGCAGGTGGCCATGAAATCTCTAATGAATACAAACATGGCTGAAGGCACCCCAGTTAGGAAACATGTTCTGAAGATGATCAGTCTTCTGAATGAATTGGAGATCCTTAGAGCTGAAATTGACGAAAAAATCCATGTCGATATCATACTCCAGTCACTGCCTGAAAGTTTTAAGCAGTTTTGCATGAATTATACCATAAACAAGCTCCGCTTTTCATTAGTAGAACTTCTTAAGGAACTTCAAGCAGCTGAGGATGTTCTTAGGAAGCCAAGTTCTATGTATGTGGTTGAGAAGGGTTCTTCATCTAAGTCAAAAGGTAAGAAGAAAAAAAAGATTCAGACATAGGAAGGCACATCACCAAAAGCAGTTAAGGGACTAAAAGCTGGTGTGAAGAAACTGAGAGGAAAGTGCTATCAGTGTAACCAATTTAGGCATTAGAAAAAGCAGTGTCCAATTTTTCTCAATACGCAGAACAAATTAGGTAATTTCTATTCACTAGTGGTTGAAACATGTTTAGCGGTGTTATTTACCGATACCTAGTGTATACATACGGGAGCCACTAATCATGTCTATAATTCTTTGTAGGGGTTCTAAGAAACTAAACAGCTCAGTGATGGAGAATTATACCTACACATGGGTAATAATACAAGGGTGGCAACAATTGCAGTAGGAGCTGTCACTCTCAATTTTAGTAGAGATAGGATACTTCTTCTGAAAGATTGTCTTTATGTACCTTTGATTAAAAGAAATTTAATTTCAGTCTCGAGCTTAATAAAGAATAAATACTCTATTCATTTTGGTGACTCTATGGTTGTGAAGAAAAATAAATATTTTATTTGTTATAGTACATTGGTGGATGATCTGTATGTCGTATCTCTTATATTTTCTACACTGCAACTAACTGAAATGAATAACACATCTAATTTACCAAATAAAAGAAAGTTTCCTTCTTTAATGAATTAAACATTTCTTTAGCACTTACGTTTAGGTCATATTAATCTAAAAATGATAGACAGACTAGTAGCAGATGAACCTTTGAGTTCATTGGAAGTGAAGGCACTTTCAGTCTGTGGATCTTGCTTAGAAGGTAAGATAACCAAGAGGTTCTTTCAGCTAAAGGTTATAGAGCTAAAGAACCATTGGAGCTGGTTCATTATGATGTGTGTGGTCCTATGACAATCCGAAATAGAGGTGGCTTTGAGTACTTCGTCAATTTTATTGATGACTACTCAAGGTATGAATACATTTACCTGATGCACCGAAAGTCTGAATGCTTTGAAAAATTCAAAGAATTCAAGGCCGAGGCGGAGAAGCGTCTCAGTAAAAGTATCAAATCACTGCGATCCGACCGTGGTAGAGAATACATCTTTAGAGAGTTTAGGGACTACCTATCATCAGAAGGAATTATATCCTAGTTGACTGCACCTTGCATAGCAGAGTGCTGATGCACATGGTTCAGATTCTGCACAGCATGTTACTGCTAGTACACAGACACATATAGTGCCTCGTCGTAGTGTGAGGATTGTTCATCAATCTGATCGGTATATGTTATTTGGAGAGTCTTTTGATAAGATCCCGATAAAATTGAATACTGAGCTCTGTAACTATAATAAAGCACTTCAGGATAAAGATGCAAATCTTTAACAAAGAGCTATGAATTTAGAGATAGAATCAATGTATTATAATCAGGTTTGATAACTTGTAGAACCACCTAAAAGGATAAAACTCATTAGATATAAGTGGATCTACAAGAGGAAGAGAGGAGCAAACGGAAAGGTTAAAACCTTTAAAGGTTGGCTTATTGCTAAAGGGTTCACTCAGAAAGAAGGGATTGATTATGTGAGACCCTGACCTGTTTTTTTTTCAGCGTTTTCAAACGCGCGTTACATGTTTTTATTGCAGCATATTTTTACTGCTTTTGATGCATGATCGGGCTTAGATATGCATGCAGGGTAGGTTTCTAGGGCCATGAGCCGTTGTGGCGCGATTCTCGAAAATTTTTAAAAAAAGATATTTTGGAGACCTATAAATATTAAGAGTTAGATATTTTCAAAAGATATTTTTTAAAACTTAACTCCTAAATTTTCTATTTTCTCTCTACCTTCTCTCTAAGTTCTCAGGGGCCTAGGGCTCGATTTCCGACAATCAGACTGTGGATTCTTGGTATTGGCATCGTGGGCTACGCAACCATCCAGTCAGAATTTGATTCCGACGAAGCTCAATTTTGTACGTGGATCGAGGTGTCAAGTTTTAAACTCACCGAGATAGGATTCTAGACCTGTATGTAGTATAAGGGTGCTGTGGGTAATCGGGTGTCTTTTTACCGGTTAGATCTCCGTAGATCTGGCTTTATATCAAAATGGATTTTTGTGCTTAGAACCGGGTTTTTGTTGGTTCTGGTGGATGGAATCGGGTATCGGTAGTTTCTTTTGAGGTCTCGGTGTTAGGCCTAGATGTGTGGGTGTTCACGGTTGTTGAATCGGTTTTTGGAAGTGTCGATTCGAGGCTTAGAGGGTTAAACCCATAGCTCGAAATCGTTTTTCGCCGAGGTTCGATCGACTAAACCATGGGGTTCGGTCGACTGAAATCTGGTTTTGGGGTTTGGTCGACCGAACCTATGGGTTCAGTCTACTGAACCGTGTGGGTTTGCATTTTGTGGTTTCCAGTAGGGTGTTCGGTCAACTGGGGGCTTGGGTTCGGTTGACTGAACCTGTGGGCTGTTGGTTTGTGGTTTGTGGTTTTGGGTTGATTTTTGGGTTTTCAATTGGTGTCCTAAGGTATTCAATTGATTAATTTATGGGAATTACTTGATTTAAATACCTGTGAATTCCTTTTGGGGTTTGATTGGTTATGTGATGGTTCGGTGCTTGGGTTTCGATTTCTGATGGGCGTCCTATGGTATTTAATTGATTGATTTATGGGAATTAATCGATTCAAATACCTGTGGATTCCTTTTGGGATTTGATTGGTTGTGTCGTGATTTCGGGGGTCGTGTGGTAACCTCGTGTGTTCGTGTTGATGCCATCCTCGAGGATGATGAGTTGGTGAGATGTGGGTGTTTGT
>JAULJZ010217376.1:0-18085 GCA_032270985.1 Heliamphora pulchella | reverse complement strand
TGCCAATTGATCCACTGACTTTATTACATAACAAATTCATAGGATAATGATGCTCAAACCCAAGTTCTTCTAGCATATGTTTCAACCAAATCAGCTCACAGGTAGTATGAACTATAGTTGTATATTCCTACTTAACGCTGGATCGGGCCACCACTGTTTGCTTTTTACTTCTCCATGACACCAAATTACCTCTAACAAAGATACAGTAACCAGTAGTCGACCTCCTTATAGAAGGAGAGCCTGCCCAGTCAGCATCTATATAGCCTTCAATCTTAGTATGTCCATGAGCCTGATATAACAAATCGCCACTTGGTGCACTCTTGAGATATCTCAAAACACGCACAATTACGTCGCAATGACTAGTCTGTGGGGCATCCAAAAATTGACTAACTACACTCATTGCAAAAGAAATATCTGGTTTAGTAACAGTTAAATAATTTAGCTTTCCAACTAATCAACGAAATCTTTCGGGATCTTTTAACAACTCACCCTCATCAACTACTAATTTTGTGTTGAGATCCATAGTAGTGTCTATAAGTTTTGACCCCAACATTCCTGTTTCACTCAACAAATCAAGAACATATTTTTCTTGAAATAATGAAATGCCATGACGCGACTTAGCCACTTTAATACCCAAAAAATAACTCAATTGGCCTATATCTCTGGCATGAAACTTGGCTTGCAAGAATGATTTCAATTTTTTGAATGTAACTATTAGTATCCCCTAAGATTACAATATCATCTAAATACACAATAAACATCTTGCCAACTACACTATATCGATAAAAGACAGAATGATCTACACCACATCTCTGAAGGCTAAAACTAGTTACAACATCAGTAAATCTATCAAACCAAACTCTAGGAGATTGAGCCCATAGAATGACTTTTTCAATCAACACACTAACTCGGACTCCCCTTAAGCAACGAACCTAGGTGGTTGCTCTATATAAACTTTTTATAAATCGCCATGTTGGAATGCATTCTTAACATTCAACTGATGTAAAGGCCTAGAATATGGGGCAATAAGAGAGAAGAAAAGACGAGCTGAAGCAATCTTTACGACATGTGAAAAAGTCTATAGTCAAGGTCATACACTTGGGTATATCCCTTGACAACAAGCCGAGCATTTAATTTGTCAATTGTACCATCAGAATAGAACTTAATAGCATATCCCCAACAACACCCAACAACAAATTTGCCTGGAGGACGAAGCACTAAGTCCTAAGTATCACTTTCCTTTAAGGAAAGCATTTATTTTTCCACGGCACACTTCCAACGAACATGAAATAAAGCCTCTGTAATAGACTTAGGAAGAGAAACTAAATATAAATTGGCAAAAAAAAAATAGGAAGAAGATAAATGGGCATAAGAAACGACATTAGAAACCGGATGGGAAGTACAAGACATTTTACTCTTCTGAATAGCAATGGGGAGATCTAAGTTGGGTGGTGGAGAACCAGGTGGACGAAGAGGACTTGGTGGTGAGGACACCTTTGGCAGAGCACGTGCAGAAGCAGTACTATCATAGTGTTGACGACGATTATAAACTTGCAAGTCTAGTCGAGAGAGACGATCCGGAGGAGTAGTAAAATACGGACTAGTGATGGGAAGAGGAAGATCATGAATATGATCATCAGCAGAAACACTGGTAGAATAATATGAAGTAGACTCAAAGAAGGTAACATCTCGACAGATAAAGAATCGATTTACAATAGGATTATAACATCAATAACCCTTTTTAGTACGAGAGTAACCTGAGAACAGACATTTAATGGAATGAGGATCAAATTTGTCAAGGCCAGGGGAAAGTTGATGAACAAAACATACACTTCCAAATATGCGAGGTGATAACTCGAAAAGTGGAGTACGGGGAAACAAAACAGAGTGAGAAATCTGTCCACTTCCTTGTTCACTCCCTCCGTAATCAACTTTCTTCTTATCTCATCTGTTGTCGTGAGGGGGAGTCTCTCTCTTCTCCTACTCCTTCTCTTCCTCTCCCTATGGCACCATTTTCTCCCTCTAACCCACCTTTGCAGGTTTATCGGCGATCTCAAGATAGGCCCATCGTCTCATATCGCCCGAATTCTTTATCTTCTCCGGTAGATGTTCCTATCTCCTTTGCTCCTAGTTTCGATGACTTACTGATTGCTCTGTGTTGAGGTAAACGTACATGTATACAGCACCCTATTACAAATTTTGTGCCATATGATCGTTTGTCCTCTTGTCTTTATTCCTTTACCACCGCCTTGTCCTATATTTCTATTCCATCTACTGATAAGCAGGCTTTGTTGATATCTGGATGGAAACTTGCTTTGGATGAAGAAATGAGAGCTCTTTCTCAGAACCAGACTTGGGATCTCACCCAACTTCCACCTAAAAAGAACGTAGTAGGTTATCGGTGGGTTTATACAATGAAATACCTTTCAGATAGTTCTGTAGAACGTCTTAAGCCATGTTTGGTTGCCAAAGGCTATACATAGACATATGGGGTTGATTACTTAGAGACCTTCTCTTCGGTGGCTCGCCTTAACTTTGTTCAGATTCTCCTGTCTATTGCTGTGAATCGTTCTTGGCCCTTGTATTAGCTTGATATTAAGAATGCATTTCTTCATGGTGACCTCAAGGAGTAAGTGTATATGGAGTAGCCCCCTGGTTATGTAATTCCTGGCAGTGAGAATCTTGTGTGTCGCCTTCGTAAGGCCCTCTATGGATTGAAGTAGTCTCCTCAAGCATGGTTTGATCGCTTTAGTTCGTTATGCTTTCCTATGGTTTTTAACGCTCCACATCTGATCACTCTATCTTTGTTTATCACTCCTTTACGGGCACTATTATATTGATTGTGTATGTTGACGATATTATCATTTCGGGTGTTGATTTAGTTGGTATTGTCCATCTCAAACGGCATTTAGGGAAAAACTTTCATACTAAGGATTTGGATACTCTTCGTTTCTTTCTTGGTATTGATGTTGCTCGCTCTTCTTAGGGTATCTATCTTTATCAACGAAAATATGTCCTTGATCTTCTTTCGGAGATTGGTCTTCTCGGGACACGACCTATTGACACCCTGATGGAGGCCACTGTTAAGCTAAATGCTGAAAAGGCGATCCCATTTTGGGTGTTGGTCGGTATTGTTGACTTGTTGGAAAGTTAATTTAATTTACCATTACTCGTCTCAATATCACATGTGTTCTTGGGGTTTTCAGTTAGTTTATGCATGCTCCCCGTCAACCCCATTTTGATGCGATTTGTCGTATTCTCCGTTACTTGAAATGTGCTCTAGGTTGTGGCTTGCTATATCGTCCATCTTACACATTATCCGTGGTTGGCTTTTGTGATGCTAATTGCATTGAAAATCGGCTTGATCGGTAGTCTATCTCTGGTTATTGTACCTTTGTCAGTGGTAATCTTGTCACTTGTGCTGGGGCAAACTGCCAAGATCCTATGATTATGTTTATGATTTGAGTCAAAAAATAATTCGGATGGGAAAATGCCAAAATAGGCTCCAAATTAAAACTTTTTGATATCGATCAATCAAAAATAAAATCCAATAATACTCCCAAAGTTAGCTTAGGATTATACCTTTCGAAATCTAGTTGGATTGATTTTTGTTGCCGCAACAAAGTTTAGTCAACATCCGCCATGTTTTTTGACAAGAAGTCAAATCTCCAACACACGTCTTCTGTTGTATTTTCGAATGCTAGAACATGACTGTAGTGTGGGCTACATTTTTCATGTTCTTCAAAACCTATATTGACTGGGCTTAGGTTTTTAGAAAATGTGGAAACCCTAGCCATCTAATCAACTGACTGAATAATGAGAATTATGGCGTCAAGGTTTATAACCGCATTTAAATAGGTTACAACAGGGATCTGTGGAGTAAATAAGATATGGGCTTCTAATATAATTATGAAATCCTACCTCAAACTAGAAGTAATTTCAAAAAAATATAAATTATAATTTATTTTGCTAAATAATTATAATTGCACTTCCAACCTTATTCTCAAAATCATAGTATCGAGCTCCTATTATTATATACTTATTTGTTTTTTCTATATTAAGATTATAGATACCCGCCGATTAAATTAAATTACTGACAATTATATTTAATCAGTTTTTTCGAAAAATCGTTAAGATCTTCTACTTAACTTATTTGATTGCCGAATTATAAAATTCACCTGTAGGGTTTGGCTTGATCAAAACTTATAAGCTTTCCTAATGGGGTATCATCAATCCTGATATTTTGGAACGTGGATTCCATCAATAATTAATATTCACCATATAATTAATATTATTATCCAACTCACCGGGATTATAGACCCATAAAAGATCGCACCCTCTAATGAATCAAAATAATGAATATTAAATATATGTGTCTAATAATTATTTCGGGATTAAGAATATAAGCACTTATAATAATCATAGGGTGTAAATTAATTTATATAGTTAGTATAAAATTAATTATTCCAACTTGATCATGTTCAATACACACAAAGTGTAATAGCACAATGAGTCAGAATAATTATCGAAACAATTACCGTTTTTCAGAATCAAGATAGATCTACTAAAATATTGTGCTACAGTTATACCGATGGTGTGTCTAATTCCATCTAAGACTGTAAACCAAAAATTTATATTTTACAAGAACTGATAATCTGGTCTTCTATGTGTAAGCCGAACTCTACACACCAGATTAAATATTATATAAAATAAAAGACACATATGCACGATATTTAATAAATAATGAAATACATGCATTGCTCATTAAGATTCTCATAAAATGAAAAAACTAATTTTATTAAGAAATAAAATTAAATACTAAAACCAAAATCATGATTTTTTTTAGTATACAATCTTGACAATCTCCCATTAATACTCAAAACCATGTGTAGACATCCAATTTGACCAAGATAAATCTTAGGCACCTGTCTCGAATGTGCTCCAATGACAAAAAAATGAAAGTTATGCTCAAAGATACCCCCAAGTAAGCAAAATCACGAATTTGGCTCAAAACCTAAGAAAATCACCAAAAAACCTCAGGCCGTAACATTTCTATCCTCACAGCCTTTACCTTTTTGAAAACCATAGAATAGGCCGTGTCTTTCCTATCACAGTCGCTACCTTTTTGAAAACTCTAAAGCAAGCCGCGACTTCTTTTTTCACGGTCACCACTTTTTTTTGAAACCCTAAGCCTAGCCACAACTTTCCAATGCCGCGACTGTCCTTTTCATTACCATGAAGATAGCGGCCGTCACTGTAGAAAAGCAAAAAGGTAGTGGCCGTCACTTTTACCCCTTTTGGGATAGGTGACAGCATTCTAGAGGGGCTCTGTGTTGCCCACTTTACCTATAAATAGGCATCAATTTTCACAAAAACAAGAGGAAGAAATACCTAGAGGCCCAAGCTCTGCCAAAATACTCCCCCATCCGATATTCCATCATCCATTCCACACTTCCCGAGCCTCGTTCGTGTTCTTGCTTGCGTTGAAGGAGTTCGTAGAGCTCGTATTGGCCTAAAGATAGCCTATTCTCACCCCTGAGGGGCTATTCGAGGTGGATATTTACACGAGATAATCTTAGGAACCCACGACTCTTCTTAAACCCTCATCTTCTTCCCTTGAGGGTGTCGTGGATACGGTTTCTACTGTTTTCTTGCTTATTTATCATTTATTTCAATGTAAGCATTATTCCTTCAAGTTTTTCATTACTAACAGTGTGCTTGTAACTCTCTGTTTTGATATATTGCTGTTGTTTTTATTCTGTTTCGACACTCACAAGCACACTGAGCACACCAAAAAGCTTTCTGAGGTTCTAGAACATAACGGCCGTGACCTTCTCATGTCACGGCCGTGCACTATTTATAAGGGCCGATACATTTGTTACCTTCTTTACTCATGGCCGCAACATCATATTGTTATGGCTGTGACATTTATTCCATGGCTAAAAATGTGAAAACTCTCTTCAAAACTCTCTAATATCTATTTATTTCAAGGTTTTTTTCTTCTTTTATTAACTCTGTTTAGCATCTTCTCTTTTTTATACCGTAGTCCATGTTCTTGAGGGGGAATGGATAGTAGATCTAGCCCAGACTAAGTGGGTTTTGGTCTCCATTCTGTATACCCCATTTCTCTCTGTTTTGTAGATCTAAAAACAACATGACGTCCGCATCTTTTTCTTCATTTTAGTCACGACCGCCATATTCGTTTGTTACGGCCGTGACGTTTGGTAAGGCTAGTGACATGAAAATGTGTTTTAAATATTCTATTGTTCATATTGATATCATGTACATTTTGTTTTAGATATATTATTTCTGTAGAGGATGGAGAATGGTAGATCTATCCTAGAATGAATGGGTTATGGTCTCTGTCATGTATATCCTATTCGTTTGAACCTGTTTTAAGCCTTGTGCAATGTTTATATCCTTTCTGTACCCTTAAAAATCGTGGCCGCGACTTTTATTTGTCTCGGTCATGAGCTTTTTCATTCTATTCTTCATGGTAACCCCATATTTATCGCGGCCGCATGTTTTGTGGCTATATTTGTCACAGCCGCAACATGTGTTGCTACGGCTATGAATTTTCTGCATGTCCAGTATCTTAAATACGACGTTGAAGTCCCTTCTGTTTCTTCTGTACAACCTGTTTATAGCACGTTAGGGGTAGAAACATTATTGCATGACCCTTGGACCTTTATTTGTTCCTTTTATCGCTTATTCACATGTTTTTCATTTTGCTTTTCTCAAACGATACGTGTGCGATATCTAGAAATAACAGCCAAGTTGTATAACCCTAGGAATCATAGTTACGATTTTATTTTGTTGCTTTCTTTTGTTTGAACTCTCTTTAACTTCCTGTACTATATATGTTACATTTAAAAAATTTACAACAAGAACCAGTATTGACAAAGTAGAGACCAACCTCGCGGTTGAGCGAAAAAGGTGCCTAACACCTTCCCTTTTCGTACCTTACCCCCCGAACTCTCTTTTTCTCTGGTTACGTTTTTAAAAGACCCGTAACCATCTTTTTGTTTTTCTTGATTTTTTTGAAAAACCAAGTGGCGACTCTACTTTTCTAAAAAGGATGCTCAGATATCTTGGATTTTCTTGTTTGAAAAGAAAAGAACATTTTTCTAAAAATAATAGATATCCGGTGCATCACTTCTCGACCCAAAAATACCCGCACCATGCTGCCATACATCTGACTCCCATGCCCTCTACATGACTGTCAAAAGTCTTAGCCAGTAACCTCTTTGTAAAAGGATCTGCAAGATTGTCTACTGATACAATTTTGGTCACAGCAATGCCACCTCTCTGTATAATCTCTCGTATTAGGTGATATTTACACTCGATGTGCTTTCCTTTCTCGTGGGCTCTTGGTTCTTTCGAGTTGGCAACCGCTCCGCTATTATCACAATAAAGTGTAATAGCCGACTATACTGAAGGCACCACATCCAGATCCAACGGGAAGTTCTTGAGCCAAACGGCCTCCTTGGTTGCTTCAAAAGCTGCCACGTACTCGGCCTCCAAGGTGAAATCAGCAATGCAGGACTACTTGATACTCCTCCAACTTATGGCTCCACCGTCTAAGGTAAACACATATCCTGAGGTCGACTTTTAGGAATTCTTATTTGACTGAAAATACGAGTCTTTGTATCTCAAAGGTACTAGACCATCTGCCTGGTAAACCAACACATTTCCTAGTCCTTTTCAGGTACTTGATTATATGTTTTTTCGTTGTCCAATGCTCCTGCCCTAGATTAGATTGATAACTACTAACTGTGCTAATGACAAAATAAATGTTGGGTCTAGTGCAAAGCATAGCATACATGAGACTTCCTACTGCTGAAACATAAGGAACCACCTTCATCTTCTCTATCTCAACAACTGTCTTAGGATACTAATCCTTGGATAGAGTAATTATATGCCTAAAAGGGAGGAACCATTTCTTGGAATCCTGCATGCTAAAACGAGTAAGAACTATATCAATATAAGTAGCTTGTGATAAGCCCAACATCCTTTGTTTTCAATCTCGCATAAGTTTGATCCTAATGATGTGATCGGCATCTTCTAAGTCTTTCATATCGAATTAACTGGATAACCATACATTCACCGAAGATAATACCCCTACATCGTTTTCGATGAGCAAGATGTCATCCACGTAAAGTATTAGAAACATCACCACACTTCCATCATGCTTATTGTACACATAAGACTCATTAGGACTTTGATCAAAATCATAAGACTTTATGGCTTGATCAAACCGAGTATTTCGAGACCTAGATGTTAGGGTTAGTATACTGAAAATCATGTTTTTAGTATTTAATTTTATTTTTTAAAAAAATTAATTTTTCATTTTATGAGAATCTTTATGAACAATATATGTGTATCATTTCTTTAATTTTATGCATGAATGTTCGATATTCTGTATAGTATTTAATATGGTGTGTAGAGTACAGCTTGCACACAGAAGATCGGATTTTAGGTTCTTGCAGAATATAAATTTTATGTTCACAGTTTAGATGGAAATGGACATACCATCGGTATGACTATAGAACAGAGTTTAAGTAGGCTTGTCTTGGTTACGAGAAACAGATAATAGCGTCGTCTATTGTTTTGACCCCATGTGCTAATACACTTTGTGTGTATTGAACGAGACATTTGGGGTAATTAATTTTATACTGACTATATAAATTAATTCACACCTCAAGGTTATTATGAATAGTACTTATCCTCTTAATTTTGAAATAATTATTGATTTGCGTATTTTTAATATTCGTAATTTTGATTCATTAGAGGATGCGATCTTATATGGGTCAACATTCCGGGTGAGCTGGATAGTAGTATTATTTATATGGCGAATATTAATTATTCACGGAATTCAATCCTTAAGGGGATTGCCGATACCCCCTTAAGGAAGTTTATAAGTTTTGACCGAGCCAAACCCTATAGGTGGATTTAATTATCCGGTGATTAAATAAGTTAAGCAGAATGGCTTAAGGAATATCAAGATGCCGATTAAATTAAATTGTTAGTTATTAAACTTAATTGGAAGGTATCGAGAATCTTAACGTGGGGGGAAATGGTAAGAATTTAATAACAGGCGCTCAATGCTATATGGTCTTGAGATTATAGGTTAGAGTGCATTTATAGTTCTTTAGTGGTGTGAACTGTAATTCAGTGTTTTATGAAAATTACAGAAACCGTTTCTGATTTTTCATAATTGCAGATACCGCTATGAGGTTTGCTTAATTGCGGAAACCGCTGATACGTGTCTGTGTTCCACTAGAAGTCTTACTCATAATTACTCCCCAAGTCCCTGCTGTAGCCCTATAAATATGCGGGTAGGCTGAACTAGTTTTATATCTTGTCTTCTAAGACTAAAGCTATCCTGGTTCTGCCGGTACGAGTTTTCGGAGGATTATAGCCCACACTATATTCTGGAATCGCATAAGGGAATATAGTAGAAGATCTAACAGGAGCTTCAACTTGGATTCCAATCAAAGTTGAAGATTCGACTGGTAAAAAGGTATTCTTCTAAATTAGCTTCGGATGCACCGGTTTTATTTTGATCATTTGCCATAAAATTTTTTATCTAGAGCCTGTTTTAGCGATTGCCCGTCCAGTTAATTTTTTTCGTTAATCGTTTGTAAAAACAAAGATCTTGGTAGTCTTGCCGCCAACAATTTGTATTAGAGCCATTTTGTGTTTTATTTTCGGTTGTCGGGTGTAGACACCCCAATTTGACCCCGCCTAATCTTAGGTGAATCTGATGATGAAGACAACAGGAATAGTGCCTTAGTACAATCCTTGGGAGGTGATCCAAGCTCGGCATTTGGACCCAAAACCTTCAAACCATTGAAATTTTGTCGAACTTTTGAAACTTGCTGCCCAAGTAAGGCGATCGCCAACTTTTATTGTGGCGACCGCCATAGAACTTTGTGGAATTCCTAACCAAAAGTGGCGACCGCCACATTTCATCATGGCGACTTCCAACTCGTATCATGGCGATCGCCATAGAACTTTGTGAAACCTTTCAAAAACATGGCGACCGCCAACTTGCATTGTGGCGACCGCTAACTCCAAATGGCCTGACGTGTCCCTAAAACGTGGCAACATTTCATTGGCTGAAAAACTCTGTAAATACCGTACGTCTGGTACGTTTTTGAGACAGAATTTGAGTGGAAGGGTTAGTGAGAGAAACTCTGCCGAGTTGCCGAGCAATTCAGAGCTCCAACGCTGAAGCCCTACCGAAATACCGAGTCCTAAACCTCCAATACCTACATTTGAAGCCCTACCTTGGAATCACCATCCGAAGATTGAAGCACATTCCCCAATTTGAGGATTCCATGATTCAGGTACCTCGTTTGGATCCCCGGTCTTCCTAACTCCAACTACTTTCTTTTGAAGTAACCGGGTTAAAATTCAATTTCAATTTACATATTTATATAGTTAATCTTGTTTACTTCATGTAATTTAGTTGCCTTCTTCACTTCTTTAGTTATTAATTTTCTCACATTCACACTTAAAACATTTGCTATTTTCTTTCTTTAATTAATTCATTAAAATAGTGCTAATATGTTTCGACAATTACAACTAATTAATATTGTTAATTGTTATAATAATACACTTATATACATATGGATATAGTTGTCAATACTATATTTATATTTGACAATTGAATAGTTATATTTTGGCTCCTTTTACTTTTCTAATTCTATTTAAAGTTTATATTCCGTTATCTTCTATTTCTTTTTCCTTTTCTTTTAATGTAACTTAATTTCTTTTGTTTGCATTAGTTTAATTTTCTAGCATTTATTTTATTTTATTTTCCTTTAATTAGTCTAATTTTTCTTTAATAAGCATTTTAGTTTATTTTATTTTCTTTTCTTATACACTAATTTAATGCTCTATTTTATTTTCTTCTCTTTCTAACTTTTATTTTATACTTTTTTCTTTTCCCTTAATATTAATGTAGTTTCTTTTGCTAACATTTTATTTTCTTTTATTTTTCTTCTCTTTTTCTCTAACTTTAAATCCCCTCATAATATTTCATTTTTTTCTTTTCTTTTATTATTAATTTGATTAGTATTTCTCTTTTCTTAATGTTAGTATAAAGCACCATCATCTTTTTCTTTTTCTATAACTTTATTTTCTTTCATGTTATTAAACCAAAAATCATGAAAAAAATATTTTAAAGATATATTTTATTTTCTTCTTTTATTTTCTTTTCATGTAAATATATATAGTTAGAATTTTATTTCTTATTGTAACATTTTTCTAAAATTCTTTTCATAAATTTCTTTTATAAACTTTCTTTTAGGATTCTTTTTATGCATATTTTATTTTGCATTTCTCGTTTCTTTTACTAATTTATCATGTTAATGTATGTTTTAATTTCTTTTACTTGAAAGCATGTTTTAGATAGTTTAATTTACCTTTTGTAGCAAATCCATGTTTAGGAAATTTTGACAACATCTAGTATGTTTTACTTTTTTATTCAAATCTTGATAGTTTAGCTTATTTTAATGAAATTGCATGCGAGTATGTTCCATGTATCATTTCATCAAAAATTACATGCCATAGGATTTAGGAATTCATCCCTTTATTTGCTCTAATTTGGAGTGCTATGTACATATCTTATGTATTTTTCATATTTGATTTCAGATGTTCTCCCTTTACCTCAATTTTCTTTATTTGTATGCATTTGAGAAATTTTATTAAAGAACCAATGATGATTAGTAGAGGTCAACCTTATGGTTGGGCAAACGGAGCGCCTAACACATTCCCCGATTCGTACCTTAGCCCCCGAACCCCCTTTCTCTGGTTAACATTTTCAAGATCAGTAGCCATTTTTGTTTTTCTTAGTTTTTCTCAAAAACTAATTGGCGACTCTATTTTCAATAAAAAAGGGATTTTCAAAGGTTGATTTTTAAGGTGTTAAAATATTTTTCAAACATTTTTGAATTTTCATATTTTTGACAATTTTTCAAAAGTTCCTAAATCCCAACGTCACAGTATTTTCTTGCGACTCAGCTGGGGATTGGTTTCTAAAACCAAATAAGAAGGCAAGACCTGAAAACATCATTGGTTCTTAATAAAAAAATTTCATTTGCATTTTCGCATGCATGTGCATTGTTTTTCAAATCCCCCTTCTTGGTTGACCTGACGCCCTGAATGTGCATCCGTTTCGGGGATTGTTGGGAAGGCGGGCAACCCTTACTGACTGTACACTATCATAGGTGCAGTAAAAGAGTTCGGGTGTACTGTTTGACCAAGTTCTGCATGGGAGGTATATACCCGGTTCTATTCAGAAGGTACCTTGTTCAATTAACCAAAATCGGCCTTTTGCATATAGTGAACTTAGAACCCCCCATTAAGTGCTACTAATCCTGGTAGGATTATGTGTTTTTTTTATTGTATGTTTGGTTTGCGTACTGTTAGGATTGTTTTATTTGGGCTTGAGCTAGTTCATTTCCCGGGTTCGGCCCGAGTTTTCTGTTATCCTTTGATTAGGTTAGCTTTTCCTTCAGGTTTTTACCCGGACTTTGTCTTTCGTCATGTTTGGTTCTGACGCCGTAGTTTTCTTCTCGGGGTGTCGCTCATGTTTCATTTTAAAGCCTCTAGGGTAGTTTCTCTCTCCTCTGGGTTCTTCCCGGCTCGTTGGTTTCCTCCCCCCTTGACATAGGCTCATTTCTTATAAACCGTCGACATATGCTCGTTTCTTCTAAACCCTTGTCATACATGTGAGAGTTAGTTCTTTACCGTTATGCTGCCCATTTTTTCTTAGAGTTTTTAGGTTGAACCAGTCCAGTCAGCATAGCTTTGTTTTCTTGCCAGAGTGTTGTCCGTTTTAGACAAGCCTTCCCCCTAGAATTTAGTTGATCCCCTTTTCAGTCATCATATCAGTTTTTGAGTCATCCTGTAGTTATGCTGCCAATATGAGCCCGGTAGGGGCATTGTTATAGCTTTCGTGGTCACTTGCTTATGTTTTACTGTTTCAGGTATCTGGGATTTGTGCTATCTGTCGTCGAAATCCTTATCTAGAAAGTATTTGATACTGGTTATTCTGCTTTTGGGATCCAGATTTCTCTGAGATTTTACCATTGGGACTCGGAAAGCACAGTAACCACGAGTTTAGAAAAGATCGGTGACAGGTAGACTCTATAAGGTGTCGGAATAACCAACTGAGTCAACTGAAATGGTAAAAAATGAGGTGAATCTGGTAGCCTTAATGAGGGCGATTACTGATATACAGAGCTATAGAGCAACAGACCCACGCTTAAGTACAATGTTAGGCACAGATCCGGGCAATTCAGGCCCGTATCCCTATTGTGAATAGACAACCGGATGACATGAATGAGAATGCCAAAGATTTTTGGGATCATAATCAAGTCCCTGATGGACCGCAAGTTGTTCCACTGCCACCACAGAATCCTCGTCAGGTGATAGTTGAGGAAGGAAACACTACGCAGTCAAGAGAATCTACACTAATTGAAAAGATCGCCCGGATGAAAAAAGTCCTTAGAAAGGCCAAAGGGATCGAGAAATACATGTTAGATGTGGAAGGACTATGCTTGTTCCCAGATGCTAAACTGTCGAAAAAGTTTAAAATGCCAGACATGAAAAAATTTGACGGAACCAGAGATCCTAGAATTCATCTCCAAATGTATGTTGGCACCCTCTCACCAATGGAAATTGATGACCAGTTGAAGGCTCAGCTCTTTCACCGATCTCTTTCTGGGGCAGCCCAGAAATAGTTCCTCTCCCTTGATGTAGCCAAAACCAGAGCTTAGGAAGACATATCTACGGCTTTAATCAGTCAGTATAGTTATAATGTCCAACTAGACGTAACTACCCGAGAGCTCGAGACGACTCGATAGGAGAACCGAGAGTCTTTTGTTAATTTTCTTACCTGGTGGAGAGGTAAGGCCGCCAAGATGACGAATTGGCCTTCCGAGAAAGAGCAAGTGAGGATAGTAGTGAAGAATCTGCAAGCTCCCCTGAAACGTTATCTAATCACGCAACCACTCTCCACATTTGAGCAGTTGTTTGACGTCGGGGTCCAAATAGAAGATGTAATTCAATCAGAGGATATCGAAAAAGCCGAACCGAGTCAGAAGCCCAGGAGGACCTTTCCCACAAATAACCAAAATCAATCTGCTGCCACCAATCTCGTGTCTCGCTCAAACGAGGTAAACTTGCTGAATCCATCCTCTTCCGCCCAGCAGTCCAATAATGCCCAACAGTTCGATAACAGCCAACAGCAACAAAAGCCAAGGAGGGTGTTTACTCCCCTCAATATTTCTTTATCCACCGCCCTGAATCGACTCATCGTGAAGGGGCTCACCAAGCCATTAGATCCCATGCCTATACCTGATCCCCTACCGTCGAGGTTTAATGCTTCTCAATACTGCGCCTTCCACCAAGGTCCCGGGCATTTGACTCATAAATGTATGAGACTGCGTCATGAAAACCAAAATCTCATTGACAACAAAGTGATCCCACCACCATCCACTATTTAAAAACCAAACGTAACGACTAACACCTTGCCGAATTATGCCAAGCAAGCTGGGGTAAATTACATGTCTCTGGGGGAATTAGAAGTCCCGAGTCAGCACATCTGTTCAGCATACCTACCACGCCCTTGTATTTCGATAACTGAGGATCAAACAGCATGCTCATTCATGATGGTTAGAGGCAGTCGAGATAGGATGGAAGAATGGAATGATAATGCCTGGGAATGGTATCAACCGATAATCCAAATCTACCAACAAGAAGAGGAGCACAATGAAGAAGATGATTGGCCTTTGGATTACCCAATTCGACCATATGGGTTTGGTCACGTGCTCGACGGGATTACCCTTCTCCAACTTTTTGAGGAAGAAATATATGTGGATGAAATACAGTCCTACTGACTGGTAAGAATCATGTTGAAATCAGATGGAGTAGAGTGGACTAATTTTTGGACCGCTCGGGAATAGCAGGTGGATTTTATCGAGGAAGACATCTAGGGGGAAGTCGACAATACATGGGCTATAGAAGATGATGAGGAGAGGAAAAGAAGAATGGCAATCGGCAATTTAGGTAATTTGTGGGCGTTTGAAAGCCCTCCGCCTGTGAACGAAGTACGACAGACTAGTGATGAAATAATAGAATTAGGGGACCTTGAGGAAGAGATAGAACATCTCACCAGAAGTGGGCGACATTTTAAGCCAGCCCAGTTAGAAAAGGGGCCACCAAGTGGGAAAGGAAAGGAGAAAGAACAAGAAGAAGAAGAAGATATTAAAGAAGACACAAGCTAACATCAGCATTTGGGGGCTACTGATGGCCTCACACAAACACAGGCAAGCTGTGCTAATGGTTTTGAATAAAGCCAGTGTTCCGATAGAGGCCACCCCGGATCAATTGATTGGACTAATTTTGTCAATAGTTGAACCAAAGGTCATTTATTTCTCTGATAAAGATTTGCCAGTAGAAGGGAGAAATCACAACAAACCACTGCATATCACCGTTAAGTGTCTGGATAAATGGGTCCCCGTGACTCTCATCGATAACGGCTCTGCATTAAATGTATGTCCGCTCATAACAGCACTCTGTTTAGGACTAAAGACGGAGCAATTCATACCAAGCAACCAATGGGTCCAAGCTTAAGACAACACAAGGAGGGACGTACTAGAACTGATGTTGTTTGCGATATTAGTAGGACCCTTGGAAACATCGGTCGAGTTCCATGTACTAGACGTGCCAACGTCTTTTAACTTGTTGTTGGGTAGACCTTGGTTGCATGACCCAAATGTCCAAACTGTACCATCGACTCTCCATCAGAAACTGAAGCTGATAAGAAAGGGGACAATTTTGACCATTCACGGGGAGGACAGCATTCGTCCCCCGAGAGGAGGAGAGGGCACAACTCTGTTGGAAGTTCAGCATAGTGAATATGATGTGTTGCTTAGTGGTTTTCGATTTGATAAAGCACAGGCTGTTCAGATGTTGATGAATGAAGAAGAAAGGCATGTCAACCCACGAGCTGTAACAATGATGAGGAAAATGTCCTTCTTTCCTGGCATGGGATTAGGTCGCAGGCAGCAGGGAATCCCGGAACCCATTCAGGTATTGTCGACTTGGCACCGTTTTGGTCTTGGGTATGAACCAACAGAAGAAGATCTGGAATGGCCTAGAAGGAGACGAAAGGCCAATTATTCCGGGACACTCAATGGATACTTCATCAAGGAAGGGGAAGGTTTCTTGTATTGTGGTTTTTCAGAGCTGTGGATCGACGAAGAAACCAATCAAAAGCTGCCAGGGTTGGAGATCTTTTTCAGCCATCAGTTGTCTAACACAGAAGAGGAAGAGACAGTGGAAGGGGAAAAGGAAGAAAAGATGGTTTAGGAAGAAGATTGGGCCGACAAACTCGACGGTACTGACCTGGGAGTGCTGTTCAATGAGAAGATGGCTCAGCTGCGTATAACTAAATCAGACTGTTTCATGATGGGCTTTAGTGCACCGGTAGATTGCACCAAGCTTATCGTTGACGCGGCTACAAAAGAAGTGAAAATCTGGACCCTCGAGTCTTGTAATATGCAGGTCGTCTATCCCGAGTTCAAGTTTGAGTCGGAGTCTGTAGTCGAGGGCACATCTGTTGGTGCTCCTCTCCTTGCCTTTACCATCGAGTTTGTAATTCCCTCTGTTTTTAATGAAATGAACAAGATTTTCGGTTACTCTACTTTATTAGATTTATTTCATACGCTTTTTGACGATTTTGAATTCGACGGAGATATTCCCGAAGAAATAAAACTTTAAATAAAAAGGGAAGAAGAAATGCGTGCCCAACCAATAATTGAAGAAATTTTGTCAATAAATCTAGGTAATGAAACTAACCCGTAAAATGTTCAAATTGGTTTTTCTTTATCCATAATTGAATAAAAATAATTAATAGCTTTAATAAAAGAATTCAAAGATGTGTTTGCGTGGTTTTACGAAGATATACTTTGAATTGAGCATGATATTGTCCAGCACCATATCCCCTTATACCTTGATGCTAAACTTGTCAAACAAAAATTAAGACGGATCCAGCCAGATTCGGCTCTAAAGATCAAAGAAGAAGTTGCCAAACAGATCAACGCTAGATTCTTGATGGTAACTGAGTATCCGAAATGGGTAGCCAACATTGTACCAGTTTTAAGAAGGACGATCGTATCCGAGTCTGCGTGGATTTTCGAGATCTCAACAAGGCTAGGCCGAAGGACGACTTTCCACTGCCGGACATTGACGTCTAAGTAGATAGTACAGCGGGGCACGCGTTGTTATCATTCATGGATGGCTTCTCCAGATATAACCAGATTCTGATGGATCCCGAGGATAGAGAAAAGATGACGTTCACCACGCCTTGGGGCACCTATTGTTATCGTGTAATGCCGTTTTGTTTGAAGAATGCAGGGGTAACCTATCAAAGGGCTGCCACTACCTTACTGCATGATATGATACATAAAGAGGTCGAAGTGTACGTGGATGATATGATAGTCGAGTCTAACGACCGGGATAGCCACATCACGGCACTGCAAAAGTTCTTCGAAGGGATTCGAAAGTACAAGATGCGGCTCAACCCAAAGAAATGTGCTTTTGGAGTCACCGCTGGAAAGATGCTTGGATTCATGACCACTCAATGAGGCATCAAAGTTGACCCTTCGAAGATTAAAGAAAATTTGAAAATGCCTCCTCCGAAGACTGAACGAGAAGTCAGGGGCTTTTTGGGTAAGATACAGTTTATCAGTTGATTCATCGCAAAACTGACAACTACCTGTGAATCGCACTTTCGTCTACTGAAGAAAGTAGTCAAGTTCGAATGGGATCAGAAATACTAAGATGCCTTTGATGCTGTGCGATAGTACCTGCAAAACCCTTCTGTTCTAGCTCCTCCCGAGCCTGACATGCCAAGTCAATGCCACCGCGTGCCTAGGATAAGGCCAAGTTGATGCCACAGCGTGCCCAAGAAAAGGCCAAGTTGATGCCATGGGGTGCCCATGACGTGCCAAGTCGATGCCACTGGGTGCCCATTACAAGGCCAAGTCGATGCCACCGCGTGCCCATG
>JAULJZ010217366.1:0-18086 GCA_032270985.1 Heliamphora pulchella | reverse complement strand
AATTATAAATTTGTAGATTAAAAAATAAGATTGGTGTTTTATAAATTTTAAATTAAAAACTATAAATGCACTTATTTGTTCTTCTTACTCATTTATTTTTTAATTTTTTTTGACACATTATAAATTTTAAACTATAAATTAAGGTGGAATAAACATTCCCTATAGACAGCGCCAGTATACCAAATTATTCCTACTTACGCCACTCCAAATAATGATATTTTTTTGGGTCAAAACTCATCAAAACATTTTTTACTCTAACGGTGCCAGATTCTCGTTGAACGGTCCTTCTTCCTCTATGATTTTCTCTATGCCTTGAAACACTCAATTAGACAATTAAAAAGGATGTTGGAGATCTCCGACGGATTTTCCTCTGACAGTCAAGTTAGACTTCGATAGAGTAAGGAACAAGAAAACAAATTAGAGAAAAAAAGAATAAAAAATGATTATGTTAGAATAAATCCCGTACCTGTCTCTACTAAGCTCTTATATCGTACTTTGGGACACGTGGAACGATTCCCGTATTGTAACGATTATAATTGTACTGTTAGAAGTAATTTCCCCAATCTCAGTTGGATGCGCGTGTATCCCATGCGCGGGCCTAATCAACAATGTGGACCAGTAAATAAGGCCGGTCTATTTTGGTTAGGGACGAAGTACTTGTTCCCTGGTTAGTGATGCGGGCTGGTCATACTTAAGAAAATCGAGATACTACTTAGGATCGTCCCAGCATTTACGCTGATCAGAAATTCTGTAGTCTGCGTATCTTTATCACTCATCATTTTTCAAATATACCTCTATAGTAGTTTGAATTTAAAATTTTTGAAATTTATAAAAATAGTGCTATAACTACCCATTCTTTTTCCTTTTTATTGTATTTTTAATTCCAAAATTTTATTACTAAAATTCTCATAATTTTTAATTAACTCATATTATTTTTATTTTTATTTTATATTTTAATCTAATTCGAGTTGTACACGCATCGCGTGTATTCGAATGCTAGTATAGAGTAGATACTAGCGTCCAGAACACACGTGATGCAGGTGCAACTCCAATTATATGTGAAAATATGCAAAATAATCTATTTTTTAAATTCTATTAAACCTAATTTATTATAAAAAACAATTTTATCTATATGAAAATTGGAAATTGGAAATTAAAAATTGAAAATGTTTTTTTTGGTCACATTGGACAGATTGATTATTAATAAGAAGGGGAATGATTTTTTGTTTTTTGTGTTGAAACGTAAAGCTTGCTACAAACTATATATCTAATGTACTATTTGTAGCAAAAAATATATAATTTATCCTTTTTAATTTATTAACGAATGATAACATGAATGAAGCTTAATTAAGTGAGGGTGGGCATTGGTGCAACTAAAAAATAGTGAGAGAGAGACTCGTAACATAGAAGTAAAAATGAAAAGCATAAATCGTTGGTGCAAAAGGAATCATTACAATGCCAAGATATAACAACACTACAAATCTCTATTTTCTTTTGTATGTGTATCTCTCAAAGAGAGAAAGAGAGAGAGAGAGAGGAACCTTGAGTCGATGGGTTGCATGGAGAAGATTGGAAACGGGTAATCACGAGAAAAAGAGATTTGCGGGATAAAATAAAAATTAACTCACAGTTAAATCATAGTTTTCATTAGGTGTTGAAGATTATATAGAAACCAGATTCTACAATAGTTTTGCTTTTGCACAGTGCGTTTTCTTTGCATTTCATCTTTATATTTGACTCTCTCTCTCTCTCTCTCTCTAAATCAGATCCTACAACATTCGGTTGAAGATTACAAACGGTTAACATTGAGATAGAGAGATTTGGGAGAAAGTGGGAAAGTTACAAAATGTTTGGTTTTAAACTGTTCTAACTTTTACAGCTATGTTGCAAGTGCAATAATAAAGGTAAATTCTGTGAATTAATAAGGATAAATTTGAAATTAAAAAGTCCAGCTGGTTTCAGGAAACCAATTGTAGTGTTTCCTTTTAAAGATAACATAGACGATAAGCATTACTCAAAAAATTATTTCATATTGACATATTCACTATAACAAATACAATAGTTTGTTAATTTATGTTTGTTTTATATTGGTTTAGATTCATAAAAGGTTACCCAAATTTATTCTTCACATCTTTGTATGTAAATTCTCTCATTGCTATGTTGCATGAATTTGAGGAAAAAAAAACAATAAAATATATTAACCAATCAATTAAATTAGATATACAAACAACAGAACTTGAAATTGAAAATCAAATAAAATGCGAAGGATGAATAATCACCAAAACAGACAATGAGTCAAGGGGAGATTGGAAGAATTGCAATAAGTGCATACGATATTGACAAAAAGAGACAATATATTATTAAAAGAAAGAATAGGCAAAATTATAATTTAACGGCGTAAAATTATAATTTAGCAGGATAAAATTTTAAAATTAATATTTTTTTAATTTTTTTAATTTTAAGAAATTGATAAGAGGTGTTTGGGTGAATTGTAATAAGTGTTGACGATATTGACAAAAAGAGATAATTATTAAAAGAAATAAGACGCAAAATTATAATTTAATAATGCAAAATTATAATCTAGAGGGGCGAAATTTTAAAATTAATAAAAATTTATAAGTATTAATAAAGTGTTGTAAAACTTCAGTGGAGGCATTAGCCCCCTCTCGCTGCCCCTTACTAGCTCCACTCATGAAGGTTGGGGAAAAGTTAGGATTTTTGTTTAGTAGAGGCAAAAATCTAAAATCATATATAATGGTTATAAGCATTACTCAAAAAATCAATTCATGTTGACATATTACAAAAACAAATATAATAGTTTGCTAATTTATGTTTGTTTTAAATTCATTTAGATTGCTTGCAGCTTTGCCAAATTTATGTTTCACATCTTTGTGGGTAAGTTCTCTCATTGCTATGTTACTGAAGGGAAAAAAATCAAACACATTGACCAATCAATTAAATTAGATATACAAATAATTGAACTCGATATTAAAAGTCAAATAAAATTTGAAAGAGAAAAATCACCAAAACAGACAATGAGTCAATTTGTTAATAGCAATGGAGTAAGAAGATGACAAGAGGTGATTTAATGAATTGTAATAAGTGAAGATGATATTGACAAAAAGAGACAATATATTATTAAAAGGAAGAATATGCAAAATTATAAGTTAATAGCGTAAAATTATAATTTTGCGGGGTAAATTTTTTTTATTTTAAAAAAATGACAAGAGGTGATTGGATGAATTGAAATAAGTGTTGACGATATTAGCAAGAAGTGATAATTATTAAAAGAAAGAAGACACCAAATAATAATTTAATAGTGCAAAATTTTAATTTAGAGGGGCAAAATTTTAAAATTAATAAAAACTTAAAAGTATTAATAAAATGTTATAAAACTTCGTTGGGGGCATTAGCCCTCTCTCACCCCTTACTAGCTCCACCCATGAAGGTTGGGGTGAAGTTAGGATTTTGTTTAGTAGGGGCGAAAATTTAAAATCATAATAGATACAATCATTACTCAAAAAATCAATTCATGTTGAAAATTGCAAAAACAAATATAATAGTTTGTTAATTTATGTTTGTTTTACATTCGTTTAGATTTCTTGGAGCTTTGCCAATTCATTAAAATAGATATACAAACAATTAAACTCGAAATTGAAAGTCAAATAAAATTTGAAAGATGAAGAATTACCAAAACAGACAATGAGTCAATTTGTTAATAGCGATGGAGTAAGAAGATGACAAGGGGTGATTAGATGAATTGCAAAAAGTGTAGAGGATATTGACAGAAAGAGACGATATATTATTAAAAGAAAAAAGATGCAAAATTATAATTTAATGGTATAAAATTTTAATTTTGCGGGATAAAATTTTAAAATTAATAATTTTTTTTAATTTTTAAAAAATGACAAGAGGTGATTGGGTGAACTGCAATAAGTGTTGATGATATTAACAAGAAAAGATAATTATTAAAAGAAAATAGACACAAAATTATAATTTAATAGAGCAAAATTATAATTTAGAAGGGCAAAATTTTAAAATTAATAAAAACATAAAAATATTAATAAAATGTTATAAAACTTTAGTGGGGGTATTTGTCCTCTCTCACCCCTTACTAGCTCCACCCATAAGGTTGGAGCGAAATTATGATTTTTGTTTAGAAGGGACAAAAATCTAAAATCATATATAATAGATGCAAGCATTACTCAAAAAATCAATTCATGTTGACAATTGTAAAAACAATAACAATAGTTTGTTAATTTATGTTTGTTTAACATTCGTTTAGATTTCTTGGAGCTTTGCCAAATTTATGTTTCACATATTTGTATGTAATTTTCCTCATTGCTATGGTACATGATTTTGAAAAAGAAAAAATCAAGCACATTGACCAATCAATTAAATTAGATTTACAAATAATTGAATTCGAAATCGAAAGCCAAACACCAAAACAGATAATGAGTCAATTTGTCAATACTGTTGAGTAAGAAGATGACAAGAGGCTATTGACTGAATTGCAATAAGTGCAGACGATAGTGAAAAAAAGAGATAATTATTTAAAAAAAGTGATAAAATTATAATTTAATGGCGTAAAATTATAATTTAGAGGGATAAAATTATAAAATTAATAACAAATTTATTAATTTGAAGAAGATAACAAGACGCGGTTGGGTGAACTGCAATGATTTTTGACGATATTGACAAGAAGAGACAATTATTAAAAGAAAGAATAGACAAAATTATAATTTAATAGAGCAAGATTATAATTTAGAGGGCAAACTTTTAAAATTAATAAAAACTTAAAAGTGCTAATAAAGTGTTATAAAACTCCAGTGGGACATTAGCCCCCTCTAGCCGCTTACTAGCTCTGCCCATGAAGGCATAGGCAAAGTTAGTATTTTTGTTTTGTTGAGGACAAAAATCTAAAATTATATATAATTGATATAATATTACTAAGAAAATCAATTCATATTGACATGTTCATAGCCGGTCTTAGAGTAAAATCACCAAGACAACGGCCTTGGGTCTTAATATTTTAGCGAAAATCAGGGCCCCCAATTTTATTATACCTTTTATTCTTTGTATTATTTTTTTAATTTGTGGTTAAATGTAAATGGTTGAATAATTAAATGCCACAATTTATATTTTATTAATTATAGTTGTTTAAATTGTGTATAAAGTTTTCGCCGGATGATTTTTTCCTGGTTTTCTGTTTGTTACTTTTTTAAAAAGTTTGTACAAAAAAAGAATATAACTATGTAAAGTGAATATTGTTGAATTGTAAAATAACAAGACAAAAATTTAATTCATTAAAACATTTGTAATGATTTTTCATAAAATTACGATATGTGTAAAAAATTATAGGGTCCATTTTTTATTGTCCACTTTGGGTCCCAAATTCTTGCCGTGGACATATTACAAAAACAAATAAACAATGAGTCAATTTGATAAAAGCATTGGAGGAAGAAGATGACAAGAGGTGATTGAATGAATTGCAATAAGTACATACGATAGTAAAAAGAAGAAATAATTATTAAAAAAAAGAGGCAAAATTATAATTTAATGGCATAAAATTATAATTCAGATGGATAAAATTATAAAATTAATTTTTTTTATTTATTTTTATTAATTTTAATAAGATGACAAGAGGTGGTTGGGTGAACTGCAATCATTATTGACAATATTGACAAAAAGAGACAATTATTAAAAGAAAAAAGAGATAAAATTATAATTTAATAGTGCGATATTATAATTTAAAGGAGCAAACTTTTAAAATTAATAAAAACTTAAAAAGTAATAATAAAGTGATATAAAACTTCAGTGGGGGCATTAGCCCCTCTTGCCCTTTACTAGCTCCGCCTATGAAGGCATGGGCAAAGCTAGGAATTTTGTTTTGTGGGGGTGAAAATCTAAAATCATATATAATCGATATAAATATAAGTATTACTAAAAAAATCAATTCATGTTGGCATATTCCGTGCCGACTTTGAAGCAAAGCCACGAAGGCAATGGCTCTGGGTTCTCAATTTTTTAGCAAAAATTAGGTCATTCAATTTTATTATACATTTTATTGTTTATATTATTTTTTTAATTTGTGATTATTTTTAAATAGTTGAACGATTAAATGCATGATTTGTATTTTATTATAATTGTTTATTGTATATATAAAGTTTTTGCTGGATAATTTTTTTTTATTTCTCTGTTTGCTACTTTTTAAAAATTTTTTGTATAAAATAAAATAAGTTGTGTAAATTGAATATTGTTGAATTGTAAAACAACAAGAAAAAAAAATTTTAATTCATTAAAACTTTTGTAATAATTTTTCATAAAATTACCATATGTGTAAAAAAATTATAAAGCCACTTTTTTATCGTCCGCTTTGACCTCCATATCCTTCAAGGTTGGCCCTAGACATATTACAAAAACAAATATAATAGTTTGTTAATTTATGTTTGTTTTACATTGGTTTAGATTCATGGCAACTTTCCCAAGTTTATGTTTCACATCTTTGTATTTGAACTTTCTCATTGTTATGTTACAAGAATTTGAAAAAAAAAATCAATAACAGTGACCAATCAAGTAAATTAGATATATAAATAATTGAAGTTAAAATTAAAAGTCAAATACCGAAACAGACAATGAGTCAATTTGTTAATAGCGTTGAAGTAAGAAGATGACAAGAGGTAATTTGATGAATTGCAATAAGTGCAGACGATAGTGCTGACGATAGTGAAAAAAAAATATTTATTAAAAAAAAGAGAAAAATTATAATTTAATAGTGCAAAATTATAATTTAGAGGTATAAAATTATAAAATTAATAATCTTCTAATTTTTTTATTAATTTGAAGAACATGACAAGAGATGATTGGACTAACTGCAATGATTGTTGATGACATTGGCAAAGGGAGACAATTATTAAAGAAAGAAGAGACAAAATTATTATTTAATAGAGAAAAATTATAATTTTGAGGGGCAAACTTTTAAAATTAATAAAAACTTAAAAATATTAATAAAGTGTTATAAAACTTCAGTGGGTACATTATCCCCCTCTCGTCCTTTACTAGCACTGCCCATAAATGTGGTTTTTATTATTATTTTTAAAATTTGTGTCTTTGTAAATAATTTCTTGTTTTTTTTCTTAAAAATTTAAAACTACTTTGAAAAAGTAATTTTTAATTTTTCAAAACTACTTTGTAAATAACTTGTTTTTTTTTCTTAAAAATTTAAAACTACTTCAAAGAATTAATTTTTTAAAATTTTATTTTAATACGTTTTACCTTCCCTTTTTTTAATATTAATTCGAAACATAAGTTTAACAACAATAAACACCCGCAATAAATAATATTCTATGTTTAAAAAAATATTATTCAACTAAACGTAAAATACGATTTTTTTTTTTTAATTTGGTAAAATACGATTTCAAAAAAATATAATAGGTGTGGGTCTAAATCTTTTTTAAGAAGTGAATTTAAAAAGAATATTTTCAGATTAATTTCAACCAATAATTCAATTAGGCACAAGAAAAAATAATGCCGAATCAACATTCTTAAGTTTACTTATCTTTTCAGTTAATCACACAAACTCATTATACTGGCCAAACAAACACACCACTTGTGAGATTAAATTTGTCCCATGCATGGAGTAATAAGTTAGTTTTGAAGTTTTTCTCCCATCATGAATTTATTTGCCAACCATTATTATAGTTTTTTTTTGCCACAAACAAACAGGGCCTATTGGAGATATAATAAGAGAGAAGTAATACTGTGGATTTCTTATGTTTTTTTAATGTTAAAAGATTATAGAATTAATTATGTGTATAATGAAAAATTCAGTTTATATTTAGTTAGGGTGGAATAAAGAATGGAATTAGGTTTCGTTTGATAACCGGTGTAGGTTGGGTGAGATTAATAGTGAGGTGAGATTGGTAATGAGGTGGGATTAGTTTTTTTATATTTGATTTGGATAGAATTAGATAACGGACTAGACAAACTCATATTTAATTTTGGTGAAATTGAATAACGTGGGATATGATTATATTTGTTCATTTTCAATATTACCCTTGTAGTAAAAAACTAATAAATATATTTTTTTAAAATAAGATAATAAGTTAATTTTTTTAAAACTAAGTTAAATAAGCTAATAAGTTAATTTTTATGTTATTTTTTTTAAATTTTTTTAATTTTTATTAAAATTTTTATAAGTTTTTAAATTCAGTCATTGGACCATTTTTAAAATTAAAAATTTATAATCAAAAATTAAAAAGATAAACAAAGGTCGTAATTTACCCAAAGAAAAAAGAAAGGCAAGTAATATTGAAAACCAAGCAAAATTAAAAATTTATTTTGTTTAAAAATTAAAAATTAAACATTCAGAATAATTTCCACCATTGCAAATCTCCAACTTCCCATGGAGCAGTTCAATGCGCAGATGAGATAAGTGTTTTGCAATTGAGGGTAAAATGGTAAGTCACAATTAATTTGGATGGATTGAACTATCAATACCATCTCTTATATGGGTTTAGTAATCCTATTCTTTGAGGATTCATAGTCCACTTGGACTAAGAGTTTGGTCCCTATTTAAGACAACAAACACAATCTTATAAAGCCTTTGGATTATTAGTTCAATCCGAACTTGTATAATGCCAATCAAACAGGGCTTTAGATCATGTTTGAAATGTGGAATTAGACTATTGGTGTCATATCCTGGTATCTCACATCGAAAAAAGAACAGGAAGTTCCTAGGCTATAAAAAAAAAAATTTAGACCCTTACATTCAACGAGAAATTTTTTCAGGTGGAAGAAACTCTAACAAAACTTCGTAATTAAGCGTGCTTGGGCGGGAGCAATACAATGATAAGTGACTTCTTGGGAAGAATAAAATCGTGATGGCTTTTGTCCAAAGCGGATAATATCGTTGTCATGTGAAGGGTCGGGGTGTTACAGATGGTATCAGAGCCGACTCTCCCTACCTCCGAGTGTGGACTCCTGCAGTCTCGCGTGTCACTACTGAGTGAGTGGGTCAATAAGGACTGGTAGGCTACCGGAGCTGGCAGGTTACTGCACGGGGACGTGCAGCCCTAAGAAGAGTGAATTGTAATATTTTGGTATCCCACATTGGAAAGAGAGAGGGAATTCATTGGCTATAAAGGGCAAATCTTGGACCCTTACATTCAACAAGGCTTTTTTCCAGGTGGAAGAAATCCTAGCAAAACTCCGCAGTTAAGCGTGCTCGGACGGGAGCAATGCAAGAATGGGTGACCTCTTGAAAAGAATAAAATCGTGAGAACTTTTACCCAAAGCGGATATTATTGTTGTCATTTGAAGAGTCGGGGTGTTATAGATGGTATCAGAGCCGACTCTCCCTACCTCCGAGTGTGGACTCCTGCAGTCTCGCGTGTTATGTGGGCGGGCTGTTGAGTGGGTGGGTCGATAAGAACTGGTAGGCTACCGGAGTTGGCAAGTTATTGCACGGGGACGTGCAACCCTAAGAAGGATGAATTATGATATCCTGGTATTCCACATCAGAAAGAGAAAGAGAATTCCTAGGCTATAAACGGAAAAATCTTGGACTCTTACATTCAACATGACTTTTTTTCAGGTGGTAAAAATCCTAGCAAAACTCCGCAGTTAAGCGTGCTTGGGCAAGAGCAATGCAAGGATGGATGACCTCCTAGGAAGAACAAAATCGTGAGGGTTTTTACCTAAAGAGGATAATATCGTTGCCATATATTTCAATGGGTCGTGACAAAAGTGGTATTAGAGCTAGGTTACAATTTAAACCCTAGATCATAGGATTCTTGTATGTATTTTTTTATATGTCATACATTACTGTTTGAATTATTGCATGCATGATAATATTTTTAGTTATGGTCATAATATAAGTTTACACCATAGAGCATGTATTTTCTTATTATACAAACAAAGGAATTTAGGTGAATGCCGAGAATATCATCCTAATCTTATGTTTAATGATGGTGAAAACACGTAGATCGACTGGGAATAGAAACATGGACTAGTTTATGGAACAGGTAAAAGCATAGATGAATGAGATGCGCCAAATGATGCAGGACCTGGCCCAAGCTAGGCAACAATCGGATCCGCTTCCTCCTGGACCCAATAACAACCGGCCCCTAGTCAGAACTTAAGACTGAGACCCAGGGATGCACCAGAACAATGTAGACGGTCCCAACATGAGGGAGTTTCTAAAGATGAAGCCACCATACTATCGAGGAGGGCTGGACCTAATCAAAGCGAATGAATGGATTGCATCCATAGAAAAGATCTTCGGGGTTGTGCCATGTATGGAAGCTCAGAAAGTGACGTTGGTCACTTATCAACTGGAAGGTAAAGCCCAAAGATGGTGGAATATTAAGAAACAGAGCGAACCGCAAAAGAAGTGGGAATAGTTCTTAGGTCACTTCCGAGAGAAGTATTTTTTCCAGTCTTTGCGTGATGCCAAGTGCACTGAGTTCCAGCAACTTAAGCAGAGAGGGGGAATGATAGTTTCTGAATATGAGGCAGAGTTCACGAATCTTACGGAGTATGCCCGCAGATGATTCACACTGAGCACATAAAGACCTGCAAGTTCGAGGATGGGCTACAACTAGAAATCAGAAAAATGATCCGTCTGTTGAGGTTGCCTAGCTACGATGACGTGGTGGATCGAGCAATGCTGGTAGAACATAACAATAATGAGAGTCACAAGTTCTTTAAGAACCAAAAGTGCCAAGCTATAGGATCGGGAGGCAGGAGTTCAAAGAAGGCCAGTGCAGGAACTACTAGTGGAGGAAATCAGCGGCCTCCTTGCGCGACGTGCGGAAAGGTGCACTCGGGAGTTTGCTGGAGGACGACCAACAGATGCTTCCAGTGTGGTGCCGAAGGACACATCAAAAGGAACTGCCCAAAACTGTCGACAAACAACAGTGGCAGGGGAAACACAAGCCAGGGAACGGGAGATACGAGGAAGCCACCGTACGAAGCCTGAAGAAACGATAACAACAACTAAAGACAAGGAAGAATGTTCACGCTAAGGCCAGGAGATCCCCAGAACAACGAAGAGGTCGTCGTAGGTAACCTGTTTGTTTGCTCCACACTAGCTTACGTGCTATTTGATTCCGGTTCAACACAATCGTTCGTATCGTCTAAATTTGCTAAAAAGTTAGAGAGAACACCGTAACCTCTTGATTATGAATTTCTTGCATCTCAACCCATAGGTAGTGGAATAATTTGTTCCTATATATAGAAATTGCGAGGTAACTTTTGGTGATGTTAGCCTGTCGGTAAATTTAATTCTTATTAACATGGGAACTTTCGACGTGATCCTTGGTATGGATTGACTTGCAACCAATCATTCCGTTATCGACTGCACATCAAAGTATGTCTATTTTCGTACCCCTCGCGGAGAATTTTGTTTTAAGGGACAAAGAGTTTCTTCACCCCCATCTTTTATATCTGTAGCCCAAGCTCGAAAACTCCTAACGAAAGGATGTCAAGATTATCTCTACAGTGTGACGAAAAAAATGCACAAAGTCCAAGATTGACAGAGATTCCCGTGATCTACAAATTTTCGGAGGTGTTTCCTAAAGACCTACCGGGAATGCCCGTAGCCGAGAGATTGATTTTTCTATAGAAGTTGCACTCGGGACTCAACCGATCTCTAAAACTCGGTATCATATGGCCCCAGCTGAACTAAAAGAATTAAAAGTCTAGTTGCAGGAATTATTAGATAAGGGTTTTATTAGGCCCAGTATGTCGCCGTTGGAAGCTCCAGTGTTATTTGTGAAGAAGAAAGATGGGATAATGAGATTATGCATAGACTACTGGGAATTGAATAAAGTCACGATTAAAAATAGATACCCTTTACCCCGGATAGATGACTTATTCAACCAGTTGCAAGGTGTGACAGTATTCTCCAAGATAGACCTGCGGTTCGGGTATAATCAGTTGAAAGTGAAGAAGGAGGATATCGAGAAGACAACTTTTCGAACGCGGTACGGACATTACGAGTTCTTGGTGATGCCATTTGGAGTGACTAATGCGCCGGCAACTTTCATGGATCTCATGAACCGAGTATTTAAGGAGTTCTTGAATGAGTTCGTGATTGTATTCATTGATGATATCTTAATCTATTCTAAAAGTGAAGACGAGCACGTGGAACATTTACGGAAGGTGCTGCAAAAATTGAAAGAGCATAGGTTATACGCCAAGTTGAAGAAATGTGAATTCTGGCTGAAGAAAGTAGTATTTTTAGGGCATGTGGTCGAGAGTAACGGAATATCAGTTGATCCCCAGAAGATAGAAGCAGTCGTGAACTAGCCAACACCAACGACAGTGACGGAGATACGAAGTTTCTTAGGCCTTGCAGGATATTATCGTCGATTTATACAGAATTTCTCAAAAATCGGAGTACTACTAACGGAGCTGACTCGGAAAGGAGAACCTTTTGTCTAGAATGAGAGACGGGAGAAATGTTTCCAAGAACTAAAAGAAAGAATGACAACAGCACCTGTACTTGCCCTACCGGAAGGCACAGAAGGATTCTCAATCTATAGTGATGCGTCGAGACAAGGATTGGGATGTGTACTAATGCAGCATGGGAAATTCATCGCCTACGCTTCATGACAATTGAAGATCCACAAGAAGAATTACTCGATCCACGATCTCGAGCTAGCAGCCGTGGTGTTTGCACTAAAGATCTGGCGACATTATCTCTACGAAGTACCCTGCGACGTGTGTACCAATTACTAAAGTTTGAAGTACATCATCATGCAAAAGGATTTGAACTTGAGACAGAGACGCCGGCTAGAGATAATGACGGATTACGATATCAACATTCTGTATCACCCTGGGATGGCGAGCGTAGTAGCTGACGCTTTGAGTCGAAAGGCTACGGGAACTATAAATAGTCTTCTTGCATAACAACTACAATCTTTTGAGAGTGCTGAACGGCTGGAGCTGGACAGGGAATTTACGTCTTTTTGTGCAGCAATCATAGTCCAATCAACTGTTTTGGAAGAAGTAAAGCAATGGCAACAAGAAGATCCGAAGTTAAAGGTAATTTGCGACTGAGTTAATGTGACGTCAAACCCAGATTTTTCACTTTTGGATGGAGTGTTGATATTTTGAAATCGGATGTGCATCTTCGATATTATAGAAGTAAAGCAGCGAATACTAAATGAGAGTCATAATTCAAAATTCACAATACATCCCGGATTGATGAAAATGTATCAAGATTTGTGGAGGACATTTAGTGGATAGGAATGAAAAGGGACATGGCAGTGTACGTGAGCAAATGTCTTCAGTACCAGTAAGTCAAGGCGAAACATCGAAGACCAGCTGGTCTTTTGCAACCTTTGTCGGTTCTTGAGTGGAAATGGGAGCATATCACTATGGACTTTGAGATAGGATTGTCTCGGAGCAGAAAGGCAACAACTCTATATGGGTTATTGTCGATCGACTTACGAAGACAGCTCAATTCTTACCAGTGAAGAATACGTTCACAATCGACCAGTTGGCCAGGCTCTATGTTCAAGAAGTTGTGCGCTTACACGGAGTCCCAGTGGTAATCGTTTTAGACTGCGATCTAAGATTCATCTCTCGATTTTAAAGGAGCTTTCAGAAAGCCATGGGCTCCAGCTTAAACATCAGCACAGTTTTTCACCCATAAACGGATGGGCAATCAGAACGGATTATTCAAACGATGTAGGATATGCTTCGAGCTTGCGCCATTGATTTTTAGGAAAGTTGGGAAGATCACGTATAGTTTATCGAATTCGCTTATAACAATAGTTTCTAGGCTAGTATTGGGATGGCACCTTTCGAAGCACTCTATAGGCGAATGTGTAGAACACCAGTTTGTTGGACAAAAACTGATAAAGATCATCTCACGGGAATAGAGCTAGTGCAAGAAACAACAGAGAAGATCCGTCAAATTCAAGACCGTCTCAAGATTGTAGATGACCGATGGAAGAGTTATGCTGACGCACATTGACGAGAGTTAGAGTTTCAGGATGACGACATGTTTTTCTTAAAGGTGTCCTCAATGAAGAGTATTATTTGATTTGGACGGAAGAGAAAGCTAAATCTTTGCTGTATCGGAACTTTCAAGATCCTAGAAAGAGTGGGACCTGTAGTTTATCGTTTGGCCTTGACACCTGATTTCGCTAAAGTGCATGATGTCTTCCATGTGTCAATGTTGAGAAGATATATTGTCGACCCACCGCATGTCCTGACACGATCACCTATACAGTTAGGTCAGGATCTATCCTACGAAGAACGACCGGTGCGCATCATGAATCGGCAGGGAAAATAACTTCGCAACAAAGTGATACCACTCGTCAAGGTGTGGTGGGACAATCATTTGGGAGGAGAAGCGACATAGAAAAAAGAATACGACATTAGAGCCAAGCATCCGAAGCTATTCGAGTAAGGTACGACACGTTTTAACCTAAAATCGAGTAAAGTTTGCGGGACCAAATTTCTAAAGGTGAAAAAAATGTAATACCTCGAAAAAAAAATATAAAATAATAATAAATATAATAATAATTATACATTAAATTTATAGTCACGACCACTACAAATTTAACACGAAAATCATAATACTTCATAATACCCTTTATTTATATATATATATATATATATATATATATATAATTACACACAAAAATATATACCTATATATATGATAATTATAATATTTATTTAAGAACAATACAAGTTATTAGGGGAATTAATTTTGTATAACTCACATAATAATACAAATTATTAGGGGAATTAAAGAAGAATTAATTTGCTAGCCGGTGAGTTAAAATTTGCCTTAAGTCAGAACCTCCTTCCTCAGTATACATATGCATGCGGTGAAGGGAATTGAGTAGCTGAGAGAGAGTTGAGAGTTAAGAAAGAAAAAAAAGGAAAGAAGAAGAGAGAACCAGAGAGTTAACACGAGAGCCAAATCTCGTCGACGCCCACTGCCACCGACGCCGACGACCGCCGTCGTCCACCGTCGCCTCTGGTGCCTCACATACCGCCGGTCACCATCTCTCCCTCTCTCTCCTCATAGTTTGTTTTCTCTCTCTCTCTCTCTTTGATATATATATATCTCTCTCCTCTTTTCTCTGTCATGGTTTTGATTTGACACAATTAGCGCCACAAGAGACCATTGTTGACTGCCACCGGTGCCTACAGCACCCTCAAAAACCCCCCACATGGCTTGTTTCGTCCTACACGTTTTTATACGTAAAAAATTTATATTTTTGTTGTGCACTGTTTCTGATATCACCCACTGCTACCGCTACTTGATAACTTTGGGTCTAACCTTTTGACGGTGTAACGCCGCTAGTGAACAATGTCGATCATCAGAAACCTCTTTCGGCAAACCCAAATCAGAAATCTACATTTTATGATTTTATGTGAAATTTTTTTTTTTTTGGCTAACTTTGGACCCTCATCGCCCTCACCCTGGACCCCTGATCTGACAATCGTTAATTTTGTTAAATTTATCTCATGATCGTCTACGTGTAGCCGTGAACGGCGATTGAAATCGACATTCGAATTATCCAAACACGCGTCCTAAAGTTAGGTTGAAAACCCGAGTTAGAAGCCGACACATGCACGCTGGGCATGCATAGCCACTATTGATGGTTCTGATATGTCAATTAGCTTCTGTTAAGGGCTGTTTGGTTTAATTAATTGTTTATGATATTTTATTTTATCTAATTTAAATTTAAAAAAATATAAAAATAAATAAATATAGTAAATAGATGGAACTAAAAAGTTTAATATTATATATATTTTTATGCGAAACAAATTCTAAAGATATTAAACTTAAATATTTTAAATGAAAACAAATGTTTTGTTATGGTTTTAATTTAATAAGCTAAAATTTTATGTTAGCTAAAGCAAATAAAAGAAAATAAATATTTTATAAAAAATGTATATTTTTATAAAGACAAAATGCAATAACAAAGTTAAAATAGTTTTTATTTAAAATTTATATAATCTTACATATTATGAAAGCTAGAATTAATAATTTTAACATGTTTTAAGAAATAGAGAGAATTAAACTTTTGGGTACATCATTGGTGATTTTAATGACTTTTTTTTTATAAACTTTAAAATTCTGATATAAATATATAAAGTTATAAAAATAATAATAATGATACAATTAGGTTTTGTTAAAGTTATGTAAAAGAAAATAAGTAAACTACATATATATTTTGTTAACCAATACTTTATAAAAAATAATAATAATCCTATACAAAATAATTATTTTAAAAGATAAAAATATTTTAATAAAAAGTGTGTATGTGATTGTCTATATTATAAAAATAGAATATTTTATAAATTCAAAATTAATATTTTTTAACTAGTTTTATGAAATAAAATGAATTAAATTTTTGGGTGCATCTTTAGTGATTTTTAATGATTTAAGTTTTTATAAAATACTTTAAAAGTAGAATAGAATTAATAATAAAATGTGAAATGCTATCTAATTATAATTTTAACATGCATGTTTTCTAGATTTAGAATTCTGTGATAATTGAGAATAAATTCTGCTAAATCAGGTGAGTCTCTGATAACTGAATTAGTTTTTATTTCACGTGAATGCTTGATATGCCGTATTATTAGAAAAATAAAAACGAATGACAAAAATGAAAACAGATGATGAAAATGAAAACGAATAAAAATAATGCATGAAAGAATAATTGGTTAAACGGTGTTCTGACCGCTAGAAGACGTTAAGCGTATCAGTGAGTCGAGGCAATAACGGTGAGGACCATGGCCAGGTGACTATAAGAAATGATTATATCCACCGTATAAAATGTGGGGTCGCTCTCTATCGAATTTTGACAAACCGTTTAGTATATATATCATTTTAACACTGTGTAACAATTAGGAGTTCAGATATCATTGAATTCACATTAGCTGTGCTAATGAATGTTGAAACATTTCAGGTAACGCTTGATTATATGGAGAAATCAGCTGCTGGAATAAGAAGTTTTAATTTATGTTTAGTTTTTTTGTTTCTAAAAATTCTGTAGTTTAAAATTTTGTAATAAGTACTTGGAAATACATTTCAGTATTGTTGCACTTTAATTATATTAGTTACTCTGGGGGTACATTTTGGAAAAATATAATCTATTGACAATGCTTTATTCAAAGTGATTTTTTTTTCATTCCAAGTTGTATGAGTTTATTTTAAAAAAAGGATAAAAAATTCAGTCGAAAAGATTTAAAATGAGAATGTGAAAAATAATGAAAAGAAGCCTTTGGTCGATTTTAACTCACTGGCCGGTTACGGGCGTCATGAGTTGTGACAATTGGACTGGACTATTAGTCCAAAGGATTTCTTAATTTCATGTTTGTTTACTAAAATAGTGTTGGGATTAATTATTTTGAATGACTCCCAATTTCATGGATTGAGGAATAATTAGTCTAATGGGGGGGGGGGGGTGTGTGACACATAATCTAGGAATAATAAGTTCATGGGACAAAATATAAAATTACTTATTTACCCTCGTCTATAAACCTCAAATTGACAGCTCTAGCTATTTTCATTTGCTCTTAGTTATTCACCACGCTCGACAACCCTAACCTCAAATATCTACCGACGGCTTGGGGTTCGGATTCTTGGGGGTCCGGGGGTCTAGGGTTTTGGGCTCTTAGGGATCTGAGGGTTCTAGGGTCCTAGGGTTCTTGGGGTCCAGTGGTCCCAGAGGATTTCAGGGTCTTGAGATCTTGGGAGTTCGAGGGTTTAGGATCCTGGGGGTCCAGTGATCCAAGGATCTCAGAGTTTGGAACTATGTGGTCCTAGGGGTCTAGTGTCCTAGAGTCCTGGCGGCCTAGAGATCAATATATATATATATATATATATATATATAATTTCTTTTAAAAATAGAAATAAGCAAATTAGAAAAATAAAAAAAAACAATTATTATGTAAAATTAAATTTTAATAGATAGGCAATAATAAGATTATTGTCACTATTAGGCTGAAAACGAAATCAATGACAATTAACAAAAAATAAATGCCAAATTATTCATATGAATATTTTTGTCATCAAATTATTTATTTTCTTTAATCCTTACAAA
>JAULJZ010217346.1:0-18086 GCA_032270985.1 Heliamphora pulchella | reverse complement strand
TTGTTTTGGCCAGTCTTTCTTTTGTTTAGTTGTAGTGTTGGCAAAGCTTCATGTATAAGATTTGAAGATTTTTAACCTTTTAGAAGTAATATATGCCTTGGGATGGTGAATCCCTAGTGACTCATCTTTTACCTATTTTTTTGATATTAAGATATTTGTGGTTGTTTAAAGTTTACTCCTTGTCTATCTCTTGGGCTGCCGGTCTGCGGCAGGATCTTATCCTTTTGTATAGTTTTGGTGTCTTACGGGTGCGGGGTGTTACAGTAGGCTCTATTCATCAGCTAGCCGAGGCTGCTAGGGGGAGGGAGAGAATACCCGAGCCGAGGGCGACTATCGCAATGCGCGAGTTTCGACGCCTTGACCCTCCTACCTTTGTCGGGGACCCCAATCCCAAGGTAGCCACAGAATGGTTGAAGCTTCTGACCAGGATTCTGGATACACTACAGATAATTGATGATGATCTGAGAGTTGCATTTGCTGCATTCCAGCTGAGAGGGGATACCCATGAATGGTGGAAGTTTATCAGAACTATAGTGGGAGGCACATGGGATGCTTTTACAAAGGTATTTCTAGAGAAGTACTTTCTTGAGTCCTCGAGAGATCTTTACCGTGAGGAGTTCCTTCCCTTACCCAGGGGGTGATGACCGTGGTTCAGTATAAGGCAGAATTTACCAGCTTGTCCCATTTTGCACAAAAAATTGTAGTTGCAGACGAGCTTCATACAAAGATGTTTGAAAGGGGTTTGAGGCCCGCAATATGAGATCGAGTGGCGGCATTTAGGATGCGTGTCTTTACAGAATTGGTGGAAACAACCATTACTGTGGAAAATACCCTGAATAAGACACGCAAGGCTAGAGAGAGTAGAAACTAGCAGGACGGGGAGGTGCACAATTTTAGGGGTGCTGGAACAAGCGCCAGAGGTCGTCTGGTCCTAGTTCTCATCCTACGGGATCATATCAGTAGTAGTTTTCTGCACCAGTACCCTCAGTGGCTTCAACGGGAAGGCCGGAGCAAAGAGAGCTCATTTGTTATCGGTGTAGACAGTCAGGGCATCGTGCGCTGGAGTGCCCGCAAAAGAGACAGTTTCAGAGTTCAGGGCCCGTTCAGTCACAAGGGAGAGAGCCACCGATTTGTTATAGATGTGGCCAAATAGGACACATTCGTAGGAGCTGCCCTCGGGGAGGGAGTGTGCAGAGCACGACAGGTGCACCAGTTGTTCCGCCCACATAGGGACAACAGATTTATCAACAACATGTGGCTCAAATGTCTAGCATTACAGAAGGGGTGCCTCAGTACAGTCAGTGCGGTAGTCGACAGTCCAGGTCTACGGTGGACAGACTAAAGCACCACAGGGCAGAGTATATGCCCTTACTAATCCCAGTTCTTCTAAGGCACCGGTCGTGCCTGATACTGCTGCTACTACATCAGTGATTAGAGGTACTCTCTTAGTATATAGATCATGAGCCAATGTTCTTATCGACACAGAAGCATTGCATTCTTTTATTTCATCTGCTTTTACATCCATTTTGGGGTTGGAGACAGATTCGTTAGGTAGTACGTTGTGTGTAGGGACCCCGGTCGGTGGGAATGTGGTGTTGGGTTGAGTTTATAGATCCTATGAGTTGGAGGTCACCGGTTGCTGTTTAGAGTTTGATTTCATCATTCTAGACATGACCACGTTTGATATCATCCTAGGGATGGACTGGCTGACCATCTATCGTGCCTTTATCGATTGCGATCGACGACGGGTATCGATTTGTACGCTTGAGGGTGATTGCTTTTGTTTCGTGGGCGATCGTGACGAGGGTTTGGTGTCCATGTCCGGTGTTGTTCGAAACTGAGGAAACCTGGGTTTCCTCTTTTCTGCTCTTATGTTGGATGAGGCGGTTGGGGTTCGTGGGTAGTTTTCCCATGTGGGTTGTAACTACCCAGATGTCTTTGCTGACGATCTGTTTGAGTCGCCACCAAGTCGTGAGGTAGAGTTTTCTATCGATCTTGTTTCGAGAACTGCTCCTATTTCGATGCCATCTTATTATTTTACACCGACTGAGTTGCGAGAGCTCAAGGTACAGCTTCAGGAGTTGCTTGATAAGGGATTTATACGCCCGAGTATGTCGCCGTGGGGAGCTCCAGCACTTTTAACTAAACAGAAGGATTGGTCCTTGAGGTTGTGTATTGACTACCGGAAGTTGAATCATGTAACGGTGAAAAACAAGTATCCTATGCTGAGGATTGATGGCTTGTTTGATCAACTGAAGGGTTTGAGTTGCTTTTCGAAGATTGATTTGAGGTCATGGTATCATCAGTTGAGAATTCGAGACGAGGACATAGTGAAAACCATCTTTCGGACTTGTTATGGTCACAATGAGTTTTTGGTTATGCCATTCGATTTGACGAATGCCCCGACGACAATCATGGGTTTGATGAACCGTATATTTCATCCGTATTTGGAAAGTTTTGTGGTTGTGTTCGTGGATGATATTCTTATATACTCACTCATGAGGGAGATGCATGAAGAACACCTACGTATTGTTCTACAGCTTTTGAGAAAACATAGTCTGTATGCGAAGTTTGAGAAGTGTGAATTTTGGATGCCTGAAGTAAAATTTCTTGGACATGTGGTATCGAGAGATGGAGTATCAATGGATTCTTCGAAGACTGATATAGTGATGGATTGGGAACGACCGAAAAATGTATTTGAGATCTGCAGCTTTTTGGGCTTGGCAGGCTATTACCGACGATTCGTGAAAGACTTTTCTAGACTTGCCGTGCCGATGACACATCTTATGCGAAAAGGAGTCATGTTCGTTTGGAGTGAGCCCTATGAGTTAGCATTTTAGGAGTTAAAGAAGAGGATAACTAGTGCACCAGTGTTAATTATTCCAGAACGAGGTTTGGGTTACACAGTGTATTGTGATGTGTCGTATGACGGGTTGGGTTGTGTTCTGATGCAAGGAGGTAAAGTTGTGGCTTATGGATCTCGGCAGTTGAAAACTCGTGAGAAGAATTATCCGACACATGATTTGGAGTTGGCAACCGTGGTCTTTGCCTTAAAGGCTTGGTGGCACTATCTTTATGATGAGCATTTTGAGATTTTCTCCAATCACAAGAGTTTGAAATACTTGTTTTCACAGAAGGACCTCAATCTACGCCAATGACGGTGGATGGAGTTTATGAAAGATTATGACTTTGAACTGCAGTACCATCCGAGGAAGGCCAATGTTGTGGCCGATGCTCTTAGCAAGAGATCTCATGGTTCGTTAGCTTGCATTGCCATACGAGAATGTGACATGCTTGGGGAGGTTGGTGAGTTTGATCTATGTCTCGGGGAGATAGGGAAGGGTGCAACATTATTTTTCGTGGTTTCGCTAACTATGTTAGTTGCTCGTGTGCTGGAGGCTCAACAGACAGATCAAGAAGCTCAGATGTTACGGAATCGTATTACTAGTGGAAAGGATACGACGAGATGGGTTGTGGGCACGGATCAGAGTTTGAGATTGGCGGGGAGAGTGTTTGTACCAGAGTCGTGCCGTGCCGATGTACTATGTGATTTTCATCATTCTCGTCTTACAGTGCACCCAGGAGGCACCAAGATGTACCATGAGCTGCGTCATCAGTTCTGGTGGAAGGGAATGAAAAGGGATGTGGTTCAGTTTGTTTCCCGGTGCCATACTTGTCAGTAAGTAAAGGCCGAGCATCAGAGACCAGCAGGGTTGCTTCAGTCGTTGTCTGTATCAGAATGGAAGTGGGAGAACATCACGATGGACTTCGTATCGGGACTTCCTAGATCACTTAAGAGACATGACACTGTTTGGGTTGTGATTGATAGGCTGACGAAGTCTGCACACTTTCTTCCCATTCGCGTGAAGGATTCTGTATACAAGCTGAGTAGATTGTACGTCAGTGAGATTATTCGGTTGCACAGAATACCTATATCTATTGTTTTCGACCGAGACCCGCGCTTTACATGTGACGCTCCGTCTTCCGGGCACGTCGGGACATACATAAATATAAATAAAGAAATGTTCTATCCATTCATGTAACAATTCGGCTCAAACCTTAGTATTAGCGACGGATAGATAATGAGAACTTAAGTCGCTGCATGAATAAGAGAAACCTTAATTAACCCAAAAATCCTAATTTGACTCGAAAATCCTAAAAAGATCAAATACTTAGAGACAAACCCCTAATACTCAAAAAAGTCTTGAGACAGCTTAAATTACGTAAATAATATAAAATATAAAATTAAAAATCAAAATTTTTCATAATTAGGGTAAAATGACCATTTTACCTCTAGTACAGCAAAAAGTCATAAAAATTTAAAATTTGACACATGGACACTCAAAATCATATATTTATATTCAATTAATTAATAAAAGACAAAATAACAACAAAAATGACAAAAATATCCTTGCATGGCCGGCCACCTAGGGAATTGTGCTCAAAAAGCTATTTTTTGCCTTTTAAGCTTAAAAATGAGAAAAAAAATGTATAAATTAAACATTATTATGACCTAATATTTTTTATACAAGTGATATACATAATAATATAATAATATAGATTAACAAAAGTAAACAAATAATTATTTAAAATCTCTACAAAATAAATAAGTCAAAAAGTTAATTTTTGTCAAACTAGCTTAAATAAACTTAAAAGCCTACACCTATTTAATTAATTGCTATCGAAATTATGATAAATCATGGAAGGACTAAATTAATTATAAACACATTAATATAATAGATTTTAGTAAGTTTAGATACAAAAAAGATACATAAAATTAATATTTTATGCATTTTTTGCACAAAATGCTACCAATGCTACCAAAACTCAATTTAAAACCCTAAATTAATACAAATTAGTTTTGGTTTGCCCCAAACCTACCCTTAGCCAAAATAGACCTGTAAAAAATCTGAATTTTAATATCTCAAGAAGAGCAAAACCACCCCATGCAACCAATGAAAATTTAGAAAATTCACAAATTTGCTTACATGTAATAATTAAGTCTCCATTTTAAATTTGTTATAAAAACACACCAAACACCCCCATTCTCCCCACGCATTTCGGCACTAGAGTGTGAGAGGGATACCATAAATTATCCTAAGTGTTCTTAGAGAGAAGAAGGAGAAAAGAAGAAAGGAAGAAGGAAGAAGGAGCTAGGAAGAATCAATGAGAGAGCATTAAAACTAAGTCCCACTCTTCTTCAACCTCTTGAGTAACAAAACAAGTAAGTAAATCCCCTAAAGCCTTCTGATATTCTCTCATAAGATAGCCATTAATCCATCTCTATAATCAACCCTAAGAATAAGAAACAAATATTAACTCAAAAAGGCGTCGTAGGAGTAGATTGTAGACTGTTCGTGTAAGAATAAGCCTTACATATGCTTGCATGTAAATAATTTTGAGTTTTATGGCTTGAATATGTTCTGGAGTTTTGATTTGTATGACTATATGACATGCATACAAAGAAAATACATCAAAAATGAACATAACATAAGTTAAGCTATCAAAACCCTAAATAACCCGATTTTCTGAGCTTATCAACATTCTGCCACAAACTTTAAAATATCATAACTAATTGTAGAAAAATGATCTAAACGTGATTTTTATTTCCAGACCTATATTTTTGAGTTCTCTTCCATGAAAAATTTGTTTGAAGTGATTTTGTTGAGTAGAACTCCAGATATACTATTTTTTTCAAAGAGTGTCTGATTCTGACCCCTCTAAGTTGCAGAGCTAAAAACCCTAAGCTAGAGTGAGAACCGAGCTTGGGTCAAAACATGAAATTTGTAGAGTCCAAGTTTATCTTACTATTCATCAAATATGAGCCAAACACATGAAGTCTTGATAGGTCAAAACCCTTTCCAAAGTCACTATTGAGATTCAGTGACTGGCATAGCTCTCTGTCACACCTTTTTGTGAGACCAAAACCCTAAGTTTTTAATAGCCAAATCCAAACGCAATAAATATGAAAAGTGTAGCTAACATATTAAACTAAATACTGAGAAAAAATCAGCCAAAAATACCCTCGGATGGAACCCCAAAGTTTTGAGCATTCTCTGTTGAAAACCTATTCTGCAGACCCTTTTTAGGCTGACTGAACCTATTTTATAAATTGACCAAAATGACCAACTTGTTCCAAACAACTAACCCTAATACAAAACATGAAGCTTGTAGGGGACACCTTAAACTAAAACGTCACGAAAACTCAGACCTATAACCCTTGAATAATGTCCCAAAACCGTGGTCAACAGAGGCCCAAATTCTGTGTTTTCTTCTGTAAAGTGCTGAATGGTTTTCACTTAAATAAAATAAATGCCCATTTTGCCCTTGGATCTGACCTTAGTGTTAAACATGAAAGTTTTAGAAAATATTTTTATCTAATAGGTGTTCAAATTTCAAAAATTAAATCCATGTCTAGGAACCTCAAAACACTATCGTAACTTTAAATTTAGCAATTAAGCATTTACCTAAATTTGGCTAAGTGTACATGTAGCGTGTTACTTTATGAAACTTGAGTATATGGACTTTATATGAACTTTGTGAGTAATTGGTGTATGAAAATGATAACTTTGATGAAATGAACTCATACCGATAGTTCGATTCTATGTCACATAAATTATGGTTATGCTTCGCATGCTTGTACTTGATGCTTTAGCGAGTTGTACCCTGTGCCATATCGTGTTTATATGCCATGCTATAATTAATTGTACACGAGAAGCATATTGAACATCATGGCATTCCTACATTTCATCTTGGGTTATCGGAGTCCCTTTCGTACCTTTCATTTTGGGTTGGATGATATGGAAATCATTCTTTCTGTGGTTTTAGATCTAAGGCGTACCTGGTTGATGTTGAATTGAGAGATTGTTTATTATAAAAGGGGGGGTTAGGCACTATGGGTTCGTCACTAGCTTTTAATTAAATTTTGGGTTGACGCCTAACGAGCATCCTGATCCTTAATGTAGGATCAGTTGGCCTAGAATAAGGATGGACAAAATTAGAAGACCCGCCACCACGCTGTTGCCATTGCGTAAAACGGTTAAGGCATGTAGCCAAGGCGAGAGTTTACCTTTCGCAACGAGGCGAAGATAAGTTCGGTGATCAGGTCCCATCAAGCCTACTCTGTAATTCCCGGTGTGGAATTCATGATATTATTCTGGAAGTACGTTGTGTTGGGAAACTGCATTGCATTCATCTGCTTCACGCACTATATATGCTTGCTCTGTTGAAAATGATAAATTGTCTATCTCTTTGACCTTAGAATTTGTATTGGGTATTATACGATATGTATTGTAGAATATTTTGTTGTGAGTTTGTTAGACGTTTAGGGAATTTACTTCTGGGTTTCGGCTCATGGCATTCGTGCCACAGGTAAAGAAGAAGAAGAACCATTTGAGGAAGGTGTGTTCATTGAAGAAGAAGACTTCAAGGAAGGAGGAGAGTGGCAGGAGCCAGCAGCCAACAATGCCGCTTGAAGACGTAAAATTTTCTCTTTTTGATCTTTTGTTCAGTTTTTACGGACATATTGTAACTTTTGTTAAATTCTCTGGACGACTGTAATCGTTAAGTAATTTGAACAAATTCTGAACCTTTAATGATGTAGTAATTATCGTATGTAATTATGAATGCATGGTTAGAATATCTCCCTTATTTATAGTTACGTATGTCCCGATGTGCCCGGGAGACGGGGTGTCACAATTCATTCATATTTACATACGTTAGTTATTACATTATAAAGAAGTTCTGAACCATTCAAAAGTACATAACTATTACAGCTTCACCAAGAATTTTTAAAAATTACACTAAGCACGGGAAAACTGAATATAAGAATAAAAGTAGAGGTCTCCACTCCTCAGAATGCATCAGCGGGATCCTTATGCTCTTGGAACTCACCCTGTTCTTCTAACACTTATTCTCCCTCTGGAATGACTTCCTCCAAGAACTCCTTCTCACCTGTGGCACAAATGTCATGAGCCAAGGCCCAGAAGCAACATACTCTAATCTTTTAACTAATCTCACGGCACAAAATTTACCACAACACATACCATATAACACCAAGTACAGTTTATAGTCAAAGAGACAGACAAATTTATGACAGGATAGCAAATAAGTCAATAAACATGTGTATATGAGATGTCGTGTATGCGATGCAGATACCCAACCTAACATGAACCTAGATTATAATAGGGATTCCACACCGAAAATCACCAGAGTAGACTTTTACAGGTGCCCAACAATATTTATAAATGGATTCCACACCGAACCCATGGTGCCCAACAATATTTATAAACCATTTCAAACACTGGGGACACGCTCAGGGTGTATAAAATAATTTTTGTAACACCAGGGACACGCCCTGGGTGCACAAGGGGAATTCATTCCAAAATATTTTCAAAAAATGACAACCAGGGACGCCTTAGACTTAGAATCAAGAACGACAATCTCAATACAACCCATCCCAACAACGGTTTGCACAGATGGACTCCAATATACCAGGATGCAAGTGACAATGTCAATGATATATAGTATGGGTCTCAAATACAACCATCTATAGTATGACATCAACTAGCACGGCAAGATTCATAGTACAACGCGCGAAGTACAAGGTACAAGTATGTGAGGCACAAGCTACAATTCTCAAGATATGATTCAACATGATAGCATGACTTCTAAATCATCATACATTCACTTAAGACACCAATCACCATATAAAACTCGGGTTTCATAGCAAGGGGTACTCAATTCACACTTAGCGACTTTTAAGGCAAAAATCAAGTATTAAATTAAAAGAGGCGGCAAGATTTTGGGGTATCTAGATTTGGAATCAAATTATGTTTTTAAACACCAATTAGATAAAAATATTTCCTACAACTCTCATGTTTAACATGAAGGCCAAATCCTAAGGCAAAAGAGTGAACAAAACAACCTAAGCAAAACGGTTCAGCACTGTTCTCAAGATTTTATCAAAACCATGCTTCTATTGGTCTCATTTTTGGGGTATCAGATTAAGTCCAAATGAGCTCATTTTTTAGTATGTTCTAGGTCAACATGTCCCTTACAAGTTTCATGTTTAGAGCTAAGGGTAGTTATTTGGAAAACGTTAGACTTTTTGGCCATTTTAGAAAATAGGTTATGTCAGCAGTCAAAACTCAGAAAAGCCGGTTTTGCACAAAGGGTTTGAAATGGTTTTAGGGTATCCTCCCGAGGCTTTAAGGTTTGATTTGTGGATAGTAAGTAATTCAATATGTTATATACAATGTTCATGTAGACCAGTTTTGAATAGATCACTAAAAATAGGAGTTTTGAGCTACACAAAAATAGGTGACAGAAGTGTCCCTTGAGGGCTGAAACTCAACAGAGACTTTTAAAGGGTTTTGACCTATCCAAACTTAATATGTTGTGCTCATTGTTGGTGGGTAGGTATATATACATGTTATCGACAACTTTCATGTTGGTGGGTAGGTATATATATATGTTATCGACAACTTTTATGTTTTGACCAAAGTTCGGATCTCATTTGAAACTAGGGTTTTTGGGTTGGTGGTGTTGACTGGTCGAAAAATGACACACTTTGGTAAAATTGCAATATCTCGAGTTCTACTTATTCAAATGAGTTGAAACCAACTTTGGATAAAAGATAACAAAAAAATATAAATCTATACATAAAGAGCATGCTTAGATCAAGTTTCTACATTGAGTTATGGTGTTCTAAAGTTCAGGGCAGAAACATCTATGTTCTCAAAAATCAAGTCTCTTATGTTAGGTCAAGTTTTTGTACTATTTCTTTACATACTTGTGTTTTAGACATTAATATCAATGCTTGAGAACACTTAAAAGTCATCAAACTCAAAGATAACAATACACAACAACATCTCATATCACCTATAAGCATAACAGCTCCAAATTTCCAACTACGACGCCTTTTCGGTTTATTTTCGGTTCTCAATTTTTAGAGCGTTTAACGAGATGTGTTGAGGGATATTTTGAGAGATATTAGACATAAGGTTTAGAGATTTTACTTACATATTTGAGAGATCAAAAGATGGTGGAAAACTAATAGGACTTGGCTTTTGGAACTATGGTTTCCAAAAACTCCTTTCTTGGATCCCTTCTTCTTCTTCTTCTTCTTCTTCTTCTTCTTCTTCTTCTCTCAAACTTCTATGGACACTCAAGAATACTCATAATCTCGTCTTTCTCCCTCTCTCTCTACCGAAATATCAGAAAAGAAGGTGTTTGGCTTTAGTTATATAGAAAGAGCTAAGGAACAAAATAATTAATTTTTTTTGTACTTTTTCTCTTCTTCACATGGGCTCATTTAATTTAATTCAAGCTTTGAGGGAACAAAATCAGATTTGGGGAAGGAAAATTCAGCTAGGGTCAGTTTGGGGGGACAAAAATCTGATCCCCCATCAATCAAGGGGCTTTTCTTGGTTTCGTGCCTTTATTGTGCAAGAAAATACATTAAAAGTTAATTTGATGTATCTTTTTAGTATCTTTTTAGTATCTTTTCCTACTGAGACTTATTATTTTAGTATATTTATGATAAATTTAGTATTCACATGTTTTATCATAGTTTCCATAACAATTGATTAAATAGATGTAGTCTTTTAAGTCAAATTAAGTTATTTTGGCAATATATGACTTTTTAACTTATTTTATTGTGTATGAACTTCAATAATGATTTGTTTGCTTTTGTTAACTTATAACACGATATTATTATGTATATTACTTGTTCAACAAGTATTGGATCATTATAAGACTTGATTTAATACCTTTCTCATCATTTTAAGCTAAAAGGAGAGCAAAAAACTATTTTTTGGCACTCTTCCCAAGGTGGTTAGCCACTAAGGTAAATTTTTGTCATTTTTGATGTTATTTTGTCCTTTGCTACTTAATTGTACTTAAATTCTTGATTTAAGGTATTCATATGTCAAAATTTAAATTTTTAAGATTTTTTACTGTACTAGGGGCAAAATGGTCATTTTACCCTACTTATGAGGATTTTTAATTTCTCATTCATTATTTTATGATATTTACTTTATTTAGAATGTTGGGAGACTCTCCGAGTATTAAGGTTTTGTTGCCTGAGTTTTGGACCTTTTTAGGGTTTTCGGGTTGAACTTAGGGTTTTCGATTCAAATTAGGGTTTTGAACCTCTTTCATGGTCTATAGCCTTGTGGATTATCCGTCACTAATACTAGGTTTTGGGCTGGGTCTTTACACGGGTCGTTATCAACCGAGTTGTTACAACTAGGGTCTGAACCGGATCGTTACATTACATCACGATTTTGGCAGAGTCTTCAGGTAGCTTTTGGGACAAGCTAAATGTTTAGCACTGCTTTTCATTCGCTGATGGATGGTCAGTCCGAGCAGACTATACAGATCTTAGAAGATATGTTGAGAGCATGTGTGCACAATTTTTGGGGTTCTTAGGAAGATCATCTACCGTTGGCAGAGTTTGCGTATAACAATAGTTATTAGTCTAGCATTGGGATGGCACCTTATGAGGCTTTGTATGGTAGGTCGTGTAGGTCACCGGTGTGTTGGATAGATGTGGGAGAGACCACAATTTTGGTGCCCGACTTGGTGCGGGAGATGACAGAAAATATCGCTGTGATTCACCAACGTTTAATGACAGCACAGAGTCGTTAGAAGAGTTATGCTGATCAGCGGAGAAGACCTTTGGAGTTTGAGATGGGGAATCACGTATTTCTGATATTCTCATCACACCAAAGTTTGATGAGATTTGGCCGTAGAGAGAAGCTATCACCGTGTCTTATTGGGCCGTTTGAGATCCTTGAAAGGATTAAGAAGGTGGCATACCGTCTAGCCTTACCACCTCAGTTGGCATCCGTGCACAACATGTTTCATGTTTCCATGCTTCGAAAGTATGAGCCTAACTCGTCACATGTGTTGGATTGGGCCGAGTTACAAGTGGATGGGGATGCTACTTATAAGGAGCGACCTGTAAAGATCGTGGACACGAAAAAGCAAGTGTTGAGAGGGAGGACCATTGCTTATGTCAAGGTTCGATGGTTTTATCACGAAGTCGAAGAAGCAATATGGGAGCTTAAAGCCAATGTTCGTGCAAGATATTCAAGATTGTTTGCTTTGTGACCCTATATCGAATTTCAGGGGCAAAATTCCTTTAAGGGGAGGAGAGTTGTGACACCCGGTTCTATTTTATTTTCATAATGTTGTTTTTCGATGTGTTGGTTATTGCTTCATCATTTTAGAACAGCATATGTTTATATGTGTTTTTACACTTGTTCGAGTTTTTCTATGGCAAGTTTAGTTAGTTTATTTTTCTCCGTCATTCAGTTTATTGAATGGACAGTGTGGGGGTTCAGTCGACTAAATGGACAATATGAGGGTTCAGTCGACTGAAGTGGGTGACTTAGTCAACTGACCTATGTCGGTGGGAAATTCTTGAGATTCCAGTAGCCTTTTTCAGTCGACTGAATGGGGGTCTTCAGTCAACTGACTTCCTATTTAGGTGAGGCCTATAAATATCAACCTTGGTTAGATATTTTTGAACCTTTATCTAGCTAGCCAAACAAAATCTCCACCTTCTCTTTAGTTTTTCGGTGGGCCTGGGCTTGATTTTTGGCGATCGGATAGCGGATTCTTAATGGATAGACCCCACACTTTTGTCAAAAACTACACTCATTCGAGGACAAACCCTTAATATTTGGTCAGAAAAAGAACTAAATCATTGGTCTCATGATCATTAAAATTTTTGAAATAAAAAAAAATCCAAAAAACTGGATTCAAATGAGATGAAGCTATAAAAGTAATGGGAACATTATCATAACAAGAAAGCTTGCACAAACAAGGGAATAGCCAATAAAAAGTGGCATCCCCCCCCCAACGAACATCCGAAATACCGAATCATCTCCCCATTTCCCACCTTGAAACGAATAACCAAAATGAATTGAAGCAAGCCTTATGTCTCAATAATTTGGGACCGGCTACATGAATCAGTGTTGCCTTCTCTTGACTATGTTTAGTCAGTGTTGCCTTCTCTCGACTAGGTCAGTAGTTTCCTTGGCTTTATTCTTTGGTAGAGTATGCTACTGTTTATGGAATACAAAATACTTGAAGACTGGATTCTATAGTTACAGATCAGCATTTTATAGATATTACTTCTGTTCATTTCCTGGACTTGATCATGAGACCTGCTACCTAAAATGTTCCAGTGGAACATTGTCATTTCTACAACCACTATTGCAATGGGAACCATTAATATGATCTTCGCTTCTGCTTGTATTTTCACATCTTTATTATAGTCAAGCTATTAGTAACTTACATGCCATTTATCATGGCTTTATAAACTTAATGTTTTCCCCCATTCTTTCTATTGTTCAATTTATTTTTTTGAGATATTTGCTGCTTTGTTAATTGTGTCGTTAGAATTGTATTGGTATTCTTTTCTCATTTTGTCTATATTCTTCCTTAGTTTTTGTTTTTTTAAGGGGTTTTTGAGATGAAGCTCTGGAATGTAGTGTGAGGCATTATTGTATGGTAAGTTTTCAAAAAGCCAACAAAAGGGCCTCAAAGGGGACAATCGAATAAATAATTAATGGTTAATTATTTTGAAGAGTCTTGCTCTCCCATCCCTCCTTTTTACCTTTTCTCTTCGTATCTTTCTCGCTTTTTTTATCTTCTCTATCTTGTGCTTATGTTCTCATTCTTCTCCTATGCTCGTTATTTTTCTCGGTCTTTTGTTATATGATAGTAGTTTAACATGTTTATTTGCTCGACACGTGTTCAAAAAAATTCTTGTAAAGATCACATCTATTGGTCAATAATAAAATTAGAATTGAACTAAGACCCATAGACCCATACTAAAGACACATTAAGCAAAACTTAGAATTAGGTAATACCCTTGATACTAGGCTCTTTTACCATAATGCCATATATAAATGTTCTATAGAACATTGCTAAATATACGTAAAAAGAGCCTTATAACTCTTCCACCATCAACTTGACGCATACATCGGTTTATGTAAATATTTTGATAAACTCCAGGAAATGTAAAAATACTAGACTTGGGTTTGGTTCACTAGGAATGCTTTTGAGAAAGGAAGTGCTTTCATTTTGTTTAGTGTTTGGGCTGGGATAAGAAGTGCGTTGATGAAAGGAAAGTCGTTAGCGTTGAATAGATTTTGTAGCATGTTCATCTTATTTAAATTATTGGCATTCCTTGACCAGTTTTATTTTAACTAATTAGTGGTTGTCTCCTAGTTAATTAATACAGCTTGGACATTATTGTTCCAAATTCTTTGGTTTTGCTCCAAAGGACGTAGCCAAAAAATCTGGAGTTTTATATGTTTTGCGTCGGGAGTTATACCGTCACAAAATGTTATTTGCGACGGCAATTATGTAGTGGCAAATAAGTATATATTTAAAATAGTATTTGCGAGGCACTATTCGGTCGCAAAAACACGTTTGTAAATAGTATTTGCATCGGCCATTCCCGTCGCAAACAGAATACAAGCCGTCGCTACCATTTGCGACGGCAAAAACATGATTTTTAATAAGTATTTGTGTCGCAAATAGGCCCGTCGCTAAAAGCATAAAGTGTCGTCTTAAATGTTTGCGACGGCTACGTGCCGTCGCAAAAACCCTTTTGGGACCCGGACAATTGCCTTCCCCCATTTGCCGTCGCAATGCCGACGCAAATAACCTTTTGCGACGGCAAGAGTATTATTTGCGACGGCAACGAGTCGACGCAAAAACCCCCTTTTCTTGTAGTGGGCTAGAAAGAAAGTGAAAGAAAAAAGACAGAAAAATCAATAAAAGTGAAGGAAAACATAGGATTTTTGTACAAGACTTTAAATTAAAGTAAGAAGCATATTCTCCATGCTATTCTCTATCATATAATCTGAAAATAACAAAATTAAAATGAATTAAAATTGGTTAATTGATGAGTTTAAGGTTAATACATGAAAAAAGTTAAGGTTATTCTTTTCGGTTCATAAAAAATGTGACGCCCCGTCTTCCGGGTACGTCGGGACATATATAAATATAAATAAAAAAATATTATAGCCATTCATTCATATTTATATATGTTAGTTATTACATCATAAGTTAGTTTTAAACCGATCAAAGTACTTAACTATTACAGTTTCACCAAAAAATTTCAAAAATTACATTAAACACGAGATAACTGAATATAAGAACAAAAGCAGAGGTTTCGACTCTTCCGAATGCATCAGCGAAATCCACGTGCTCTTGGAACTCACTCTGTTCTGCAAACTCTTCTTCTCCCTCTGGGATGATTTTCTCCAAGAACTCCTCCTCACATGTGGCACGAATGATATGAGCCAAGCCTTAGAAGCAAAACACTCTAACTTTCTAACAATCTCAGGGCACAAAATTCACCACGGCGCATACCATATAACACCCAGTACAGTTTATTGTCAAAGAGATAGACCAATTTATGACATGATAGCAAAAAAGTCAATAAGCATGCGTATATGAGATGCCGTGTGTGAAACGCAGATGCCCAACCCAATATGCACCCAGATTATAACAAGAATTCTACACCAGGAATCACCAGAGTAGACTTTTACGGGTATTTGATCACCAAAGCAATCATCGCGCCTCGTTGCGAATAGTAACCGCATCGCCGGACATCATGCCACAGCTATTTTATTCAATGGCAACAGCGTGGGGTCCGCGCCATACTCTAGGTCAACAATATTCAATAAACCATTTCAAACACCGGGGATGCACCTAGGGTGTATAAACCAAATCTGTAACACCGGGATGCATCCAGGGTGTACAAGGGGAATTCATCCCAAGCGATTTGTCCCACCTTAAAACTCGTGATACCTTTGCCGGTGTCAACCCAAAAGTCTAAGCTATTGAAATCAGAATGCTAATGATGACCCATGGTGCCCAACAATATCCATAAACCATTTCAAACACCAGGGATGCACCCAGGGTGTATAAACCAAATCTGTAACACTGGGGATGCACCCAGGGTGTACAAGAGAAATTCATCCCAAAATATTTTCAAAAAATGGCAACCAGGGATGCCCTAGACTTATAATCAAGAAAGATAATCTCAATACAGCCCATCCCAACACCGATTTGCACAGATGGACTCCAATATGTCAGGATGCAAGTGACAATGTCAATGATGTATGGTATGGATCTCAAATACAACCATCTATAACATGGCATCAATTAGCATGGCATGATTTATGATATAATGCACGAAGTATTAAGGTACAAGTATGTGAAGCACCAGCTACAATTCTCAAGATATGAGTCAAGTATGATAGCATGAGTTCTAAATCATCATACATTCACTTAAAAATACTAATCAACTCATTCAAATCAATCATCATATAAAAACTCAAGTATCATAGTAAAGAGTACTCAAACATACACTTAACAACTTTAAGACCAAATCAAGTATTAAATTAAAAGAGCCGATAAGGTTTTGGCATATCTAGACTTGGAATCAAATTATGATTTTTAAACACCATTTAGATAAAAATATTTTCTACAACTCTCATGTTTAACACCAATGCCAAAACCTAAGGCAAAAGGATAAACAAAATATCCTAAGTAAGAAAGGTTCAGCACTTTTCTTAAGATTTTACCAAAAATATGCTTCTGTTGGTCTCAACTTTGAGGTATCATATTACGTCCCAATGAGCCCATTTTTGAGTATATTCTAGTTCAACAAGGCCCCTACAAGTTTCATATTTAACGTTAAGGGTAGTTGTTTGAAACAAGTTAGACTTTTTGGCCATTTTAGAAAATAGGTTCTGTCAGTCACTAAAACTCAGCAGAGCCGATTTTGGACAGAGAGTTTGAAACGGTTTTGGGATATCATTCCGAGGCTTTAAGGTCTGATTTTTGGAAAGATAGTATTTCAATATGTTATCTACAATGTTCATGTAGACCACTTTTGGAATAGGTCACTAAAAATAGGGGTTTGGGCAACAAAAAAATATGTAATAGAAGTGTCCCGTGAGGGTTGAAACTCAATAGAGACTTTCAAGGGGGTGTTGACCTGTCAAAACTCAATATTTTGTACTCATTTGTTGTTGATAGATAGATATACATGTTATCTACAACTTTTATGTTTTGACTAATGTTCGAATCTCACTTTATACTAGGATTTTGAAGTCGGTAGTGTTGACTGGTCGAAAAATGACACATTTTGGTAAAATTGCAATATCTCGAGTTCTACTTATGCAAATGAGTTGAAACCAATTTTGGAGGAAACATAACACAAAAATATAAATCTGGAAATAAAAAATGCATAGATCAATTTTCTACATTGAGTTATGGTATTCCAAAATTTAGGGCAGAAACATCTATGTTCTAAAAAATTAAGCCTCTCAGAGTCCAAATCTTCTACTTATGTCATGTCAAGTTTTTGTTCCATTTCTTTGCATGCTTGTGTTTTAGATATTAATATCGAGGTTCTAGCACACTTAGAAGTCATCAAACTCAAAGATAACAACATACAACATCTCATATCACCCATAAGCATAACAGCCCCAAATTTCCAACTACAACGCCTTTTCGATTTGATTTCAGTTCTCGATTCTTAGAGTGTTTAAAGGGATGTGTTGGGAGATATTTTGAGGGATATTAGACATAAAGTTTAGAGGTTTTACATACTTGTTTGAGAGCTCAAAGGAGGGTGAAGGATGGAGGATGGATTTGAACTTAACTTTCGAAAATCTCCTTGATTTCTTCCTTCTTCTAACTTTTTTTTCCCTCAAACTCACCTTAACCCTCAAGAGAAAAGAGATCTGGTTTCTCTCCCTCACTTGCACAAAAATATCAAGTGGAGAATGTTGGAGAGAGAGCCGCGCAGCGAAAAAAGAAGAAGATTGATTTTTTGAATGACGTTGTGACCGTAAAAAATGTCGTATGCGATTTTCATGAAAAACGAAAACTATACAGATTTTAATAGTTTAATACCTTTATGAAACTTGTTGATAAGTTTCTAGAAATCCCGAATACGCTGAAGATGACCTTGCAACCTTCTCACGTATGACCCGGACGCACTACGACGATCACGATGTGTGGGCACCGATTCCGATCGAAGT
>JAULJZ010217336.1:4318-18087 GCA_032270985.1 Heliamphora pulchella | reverse complement strand
GAATAAAATCAAATCAGAATAAAATCAATCTAATCAATCTAATATTCTAATCAATCTAAATCTAATATTCCAACAAAAAGCAATCCAACCTATTCGTAATTGTATCACATACAGAAGAAATGATGCTAAAAGATTGTAGAGACTGAATTACCGCAGGATCAGAATGGATTCCTGAACAGAGTGCAAAATGCAGAAGGGGTTCTGGATATTCGATGCCATATGCTCGCTGTTCATCTGCCGACTTAAACTTGGTTCTTGAAGAAAGTAACACACGAAGCCACTGCAAGCAGAAGTTTTATCAGGCCTAGCTACATGTGATATTAATTACTTCAAAGTCAAACACATGATTAATCATATGACAATAGGTTCTTCAAAGGATTTGAAGATTATTCTTGCCTTTTTTCTTAAAAAGTTTTGACTGACTGTTTCAAAATGTTTGGTATTTAAAAAATTACATTAAAATAGAATGGAAAAAGCGTGTTTAAAGCTACAAAATGCTCCTTGCATGTACTCGTTGAAGTTTATAATTCTCATGACAAATGATAGATTTGGGTCATAATTAACTTGAAGAAATCAAAAACATAACAAATCCTTTCTTTTTCATTTGATCTGTATGAGAGGGTTGCGGTTTAGATCTGTGCCAAGGTTACTATGTGGCCCAGGATTTAATGTCTATGTAAACTTTTTTGTTTTTTGAAAAAAAAAAAAACAATAATAACAAATGCAACAACCTCCAAACAAAACCAATCATAGGGTGTCTACCTGACCAGGACGAGACATGCGGCATCCAAGGATGGAATTTTGTATTGTATCAGCACTTACCATGCGACCTCCAACTTTGTAGGCAGCCTGGATTAAAAAAAGTTGTAAGAACGAAATTCCACACTGTTTCCTTCAAGAGAAGCCAATTAGGTTGTTCTTACTTTCAATAGTAGAAAGACTCTCCTCACATTGTTTTGCGGAATCCCATAAGCCAAAAATGCCTATTCAGGAACACAGCCAAAAAAACTCATTATGCTATGGCCAAAGCAGATATGGAACCACAAAGTGATTGTGTTATAAAGTTCATAATTTTATTGATGAGAACCAATACATGCATCACCAACGCATTGTGTATGTTGATCCAGAATGCTAGCTTCTCCTCATGTTTCATCTTCCGGGGATCTACTTCCTCTAATCGACAAATAAGCAACCTGTCATATAACAACTCAACAAGCTTAAGGAAACAAAAATTGTGTCTGCTATGTTAAAAGAAACCCACTAATGATTTTCTTGCAACAACGTGTCATAAGGCTCACCTGAAATTTTGTAACATATCCTCAACTTCTCCCAATTTCTGACTCTCTCTATATATACATGGCACTTCAACCATTGTGCTGTAAGGTCCACTGAACTCCTTTAGTCCTTCCACATGGAAAGGATTATCTAACCGTACATCAAAAGATGAATCTTTCCTGTACCCTGGACTCCACATATCACATTGCTCTTTAGGAGAAAATCCACTCATTGACGACAAAGATGAAGAGGGAGAGAGACCATGACTTGTCAATGGTGGGTCTGCTAGCTTGCAGTATATAGCTGACATGCATTTGATCATCTCTTCAGAAAGCCTGTTAGGTGTCTCCGGAACGTGGTCAGAAATACAGGTCCCAAGATGCTCTGCCAGACTTATTACATTTGAAGAAGCATTCTGAGTATACTGTAGAGAAGAAAGAAAAGTCATATATATACCGTTTAAACTTTAAAGGGAATAGTCTCGTTTAAACAATCAGTTTGATATTAGGATCATTTGCAAAAGAAAAAGGGAATACCGATAGAAAGATCCATAGGCAACCTTAGGGGAGTCGCCTCATATAGTAACATTTACAAAATTACACAATAGAACTTAAGTTACCTCCATCATGGACAAAGGTTGAGAATGACAGGCACGAACGGCTTTCCCCAGAGGCTCTGCCGGAGGAGAAGTTCTAGTTGACAGAACTGAACATTGTGATACCGATGAGTGACAGCGGTTATCACCAGAATCTACTACCTTCTCTTCTATATTACTGGATTCATTCCATTGGTTGGCAAGCGACTTACAACTAGCTTGAACAGTTGAAATTTCCCTTTTCAGTGTGATGTCAGATTTGGAAACTTGTAGATACCCTCCTCTCGGAGTAGTCAATGGTGATTTTGATCTTTCATCTTTTGTAGCAGAAGAAGAAACTTGTTGATCAAATGCCTTCCGGTACAATGAGAGAAGATACTGCTCCAAATGCACAACTTCAAGTTCCAATATTGCAATTTCTTTAATTAGTTCTGTCGCCGACTGGAATCAAATAAAGTCTTTTAATTCAACAAGAAAAAAAGAGTGGTGTGAAGGAATAAATAAGTCAAGGTCAGTGTCCAAGACTAATTAAGTAAGATTCTTACTAGGCAAAATTGTATAGGATCCAAATTTTTTTTGCTAACAACACATCAATTAGGCAAAATACATAGGCTCAACTATAGTTTGCTAGATTTTTAAAAATGATTCACATAGTAAAAGCAACCTTCATATGAATATTAGTTTCCAAAAAAAAAATGAAAGAAACTACCAGCATTGATATTAATATGGCTTAAGCTAGATTAGGATACTTCACACTTTACAAAAATATATATGCAAATGATAATTTCAAAGTGCGGGGAAGAGTGTCAAGGGGGAGGGGAAAAAACCACCATTGCTTTCCAATAGGTAAAGACCAGAAGAAGCCACCTTAGGCATTGAGATTTCCTTTGCGATATCATGAGAGCAAGAACTATAACCAAGTGCTTTTTCTAAAGCACTTCGCACAACAACTTGATCTTGTAATCTCTTCTCAAGCTGGAGAATCTGCACAGCATGTGAGACCAGTCATTCCTACATCCTAAGGCTAGGTTTGGTTTATTGGAATATCAGTGAAATGGAATGATGATTCCGTCAACAGATCTATTCCAATGTTTGCTTAGCTAAAAAAAAAATCATGGCATGTCAAATCCAAAAAGAATTACTATTTCTCCATTTAATAGAGTGAAAATTCCAACAAATATACCAAGGAATTGTCATTCTATTCCTTTACAAAATCATTCGATTTAACCAAATACTACCTAAGAATTTTTGTCACAAGACAGGACCTACTCAGGCCATGGGCAAGAACATGGATCGGTTTAGGCATTATGCATCTGTTGAAACCACGCGCCTTGATTTCCACTTGTTCTAGTTCCATACTTCAAAGATTTTCAATTTCAGTGTAAACAAACCTCTAAATTGTGTTAGAAAAGTGAGATATTAGTTATATACCTCTTGCCTCAAACAATTTTGAACTTCAGAGCTAGATGATTGTTCCTTCTTGGTCTCAACACAGTCCTCCAAGTGCCTCATATTCTGACAACAAAGTAATTCCAAAATCAAAAGGAACAAAAAAAGAAGTGGAAATTGCTGGTTAAATGGTCCAAAATAAAGTGATTCATTCAGTTTGGGAGTTCAGTATGAAACTATTTGAGAAATAGCCATTACTCTGCTAGCAAATCATAATGCTGTACCAATCTAAAAAAAAAATCATAATGCTGTAAGTTCCATTCTAGTACGGTAACAATACTTCCAATTACTAAGGGGCAATTCAATTTCTTATGCTTTTTAGCTAAAAACCCAATAACAAAAACAAAAACAATATAGTTCATTTGACAAAAAATAAAAATTAAAAACTTAAAAAATCAAATCAAAATACTAGTTCGTAGAAAACCCTAATTCAAAAACTAACCTCATTCTAAAAAATAATAATACTTAATAACTTATTTATTACAACGGTCAACTATATATAATAGTTATAATCAATTACATAAAAAGGAGAATGCTGTCCAATTTGAAAAAAAAACAAAAAGATTAATTTTTTATCCAATTAACCAACTTTAAAAAAAAGCTAGTTTTTAAACTAATTTACCAACCAACTTATGTTGAACAAAATTTAACTTTTTAACTAAAACTACCAAAAAGGAAAAAAAAAAAAAACCAAAAAATCTAGCTTTTTAAGCTAAGTTCCCAATCGGGGCTTAAGTGTTAAGGACAGAAGAGAGTGGATCTTACCAACTTTAGCTGGTGTGAAGCTACGTGGAAATGATCCAAGTTACCTTCCTTAAGTCTTCTCTTATCAGGGAAGCTGCCATTAACAAACAACTTGAATCTGAAGATAAATAGATTGCTAAAAAACAATATAAAGTTTGCAAGTCCATCTTTCGGCCATAACCAAATCTATATATGATTTTTGACAAGCTCAAGCTACAGCCCAATTTCTGCAATTTGAGTTTATCAAAAAGAATCACTACCACCATAGGTCCATAGCCTATCGAAACTGATTCATACTTATCTACTTACAAATACAAATTCCAAAATGATTCAACAAGAGTAGGTAAGGTCGTTGTTACTTCTAAAACCTCAGAAAAGTATTTAATACGTTTTTACAGTTCAAGAAACCCATCAACTTCGAATACCAAAAACTGAAATCAAATGGGTACCTCTTAGAACGTCTGTGTCCAGAAGTTACTTGGAGTTTTCCGCCGCCATGCTCTTCAAACCCCACCTCAGAAAGCCAAATCCCAAAAAAACAAGTGTTTCTCCACAAGACTTAAGCGATGCGGAGGGGAAATTGCAGAAACAGAGAGGGAAAAAAAAACAGAGCAAAGAACATTTGCGAATAAACTCTGTGAGCGAGCAAAAGAGTAGCCAGATAAGCATGAGGTGTTTGGGAGATTTAAACTAAGACCCACCGGGCCACCAGTCCAATCCAAAGGATCAAAATGGGTCCTAAATGGGTTTTCAGAGAGTTCTGCTTGCACTCAAATCCTTCTCTTCGAGCATTGCAACGGCACCAGGTACTGAGTAGTACGCGAAGACAGAGAGGTCTGAAGCCTGAGCATAACAGGTGATAAAAAAATAATCGCAATCAGCCAAGAGAAGATGATTCTTTTGAGTTTTAACCGGCAAACACATTTTTCCTAAAAAGATAAACGATAAGTATAATTTCGATAGTAGACTGTACATTTTTCTAAAATTAATGTGTTCCAATATTTAGTAGTCAATCTTCCATTAATTTAATTTTTTACTTAGTTAATTTTTTTTCAATATAATTTATTATATAAATTGTTTAAATCATCAAAAATAAACTCACCATAATAATTACAAGATAAAAATGAAAAAGTCTCTAATTTTTTAAAACATAGAGAGAATTAAAACTTAATAGGTATTAGATAGTGCTAGTAAATCAATTAAAATCTATCATAGACTAGCAATTATTTGCGCCTACACTCTTAATATAATTTAATTATGAAATTAATCTTAAATGATAAATAATTTTCAAAATTATTAAAGGTGACAACATAATAAAATAATAATAATCTCATGCTAGCTCCTAACGGCACTAACAGTTTTTATTAGATTTATTCTTAATTTTAATTAAAAGTAACAAAAAAATGTTAGAACTAAAAATATATTCATACAAAACCAATTATATTTTTTGAACATTCATATGTTAAAAATATATTTTTGATGGGAGATAAAAAGAAAAAATAGGTTTTAAATAAAAAAACACAAAAAGGGTTAAAAAGGAAGAGAGAAGAACAATGGGTCTTTAATTATGAAAGGAAGAAGACCTAATTAGGCCATGTTTGGAATCACCTAAAAGATGCCTTTTTAAAAAAAGTTAATTTCTAAGTTATACCGTTTATTTTTTCAAAAAAGTCAATTAATTTTTTTCATTTCTCTCTTTTTTATAAAAAAAAATCTATACATATCACAAACTCTAATTTTTTTAAAAGTAAAATTATTATAATTATGGTGAAAATCAAGAAAAAAACACACACACACAGACATATATATATATATACATATATATACATACACGCGCGAGTCAAACATGGAATTTTTCAAAATTACCCAGGTAGAAATAAAAGAAATAAACAAAAGGTCTGTTTGGGCTAGTTTTTAAGCTGACTCTTTTGAAAAAAAGCTAGCTTTTAAGCTTCATTGTTTAGTTTTTTTAAAAAAAAATTAACTAACTTTTTTTTATCTCTTAGTCTAATAAAAAAAGTCAATATATATCCTAAATGCCTCAATATTTTTTTCAAACAAAATTATTATAATACCCTTACATAAAAAGTCAATTCTATTCACAAAAATAAAAAAAATCGTGCCAATATCTCAAATACTATAATTTAAAAGTTAAAAGTAAAGACATTTTAGATATTTTAATATAAAGCAAAAAAATAAAAAAACTACTACAAAAATAAATCCGAAACACTATCACTTTTTTTTCTCTTTTTTAAAAAAAAGATAAATCTTTTAAAAGTCATGCTTAAAAGCTATTCCAAACAGGCACTAAACAAATTCAAACAAAAAATAATGGGATTTTGAGACACAAATCTCTTAACGCAACGAAAAAAGAGCATGACTTAAATTCACACAAAATAAATAAAAAACAAGAACAAACACAAGAAAAATACAAGAATATACGTAGTTCGACTAACTACTTACCTCCATGGGACAAGAAGAAATAATTCACTATACGCAATAAGGATTACAATCACACACTCTTTCTACACTCTTTCTGATTTCAACCTAAGCCTCTCTAGTGTATCTAAGATGCCTCTCTACATTTTATCCTGTATCTTTGGATTTTTGGTGCTTAACCCCCTTTATATAGGTTCAACGGTCGCAACCTTAGTAGCCCCAAAACTGCATTCCTGCATAGACTGCTTGAGCGTTACCAAGACTGCTCGATCAGTCCAAAGCAAGCCTCAATTTATCTACAGTCTGCAAAGCTTTTGATGATAAATTTTCACCTCTTTTACCATTCTACGCTGTCCAAACTTTTTTCTAGATTCGAATGGCAGAAATTCCAAACACAACCTCAACAATCTCTACCTTGGCTCAAATTTGAGAACCATATTTAAAGAACTGTCGATTGGCTCAACCTGCATCCCTTTCACTGATATGTATACTCCACCCTCTCTTATCTTAATCAGTAGCCTTCTGTTGTGGCTCCACTTTCTTTGACACTGGTACTTATCCTTCATCTCTTCTTGATTTGTCTGTAACTTTTTTGTAAGGTGAAGGATCTCCACTGCTCTATTCCTACTGCTGTTTAATTTGAACCACCATCACCCGATTTTTTAGGTGAACAAAACTGGTTAATCTCCGTCTCGACTCATACTGTCTTCTTTTGAAGATCTGATATATTACACTTGTTGATATGACTAAGCCGCATATACCAGAGTTTTGTATCATCTGTGTTGGGCTTTGCCTTTGTAGTAGTGGTAACTCCATGTACGACTTTGTTCTCTACCAATTTGTAGAGATTCCAAACTTGTTTAGCATTATTACTGTAATAAAGTGATTAAGTTTTAACTTTACTTTGATACCAATTGATGAATTTTGGGATACAAATTTCCTAACGCAGCAAAAAAAGAACCACGATTTCAATCCACACAAAGCAAATAAATAACAAGAACAAACACAAGAAAGACACAAGGATATATGTGATTCAGCTGATTGCCTACTTCCACGGGACAAGAAGAAATTATCTACTATAAGCAATAAGAATTACAATCTCTCTCTCTCTCTCTCTCTTTACACTATTTGACCTTAACCCGAGTCTCTCTTATTTATTTGAGATGCCCCTTTACATTGTAGTCTATGTCTTAGGATTTCTGTGCTTAACCCCCCTTTATATAGGTTCAACGGTCGCAACCCTAGCAATCCCAAAACTGCGTTCTCACACAAACCCCTCGAGTGGTCTCAAGATTTCTTGATCGGTTCAAAGTAAGCCTCAATTTCTCCGCAATCTGCAGAGTTTTTGGTGATAGATTTTTGCCTCTTTCAACATTTTACACTGTCAAAACTTTTTCTAAACTTAAATAACAAAATATCGAGACACAACCCAAACCAACTTAAAAACTGAAGCAGGGCCACAAATCGGTCCAAGATACAAGCGGTATCTGAGTGGGGTTTATAATGGGTCACAGATAAATACAAATTAACAAGCCAAACGGCCAATCGAACCCCACATTCTATTCTCTTGTTGGGAAGCAAGTGGGAGTTGGTGACCGTCTCTCCACCTTTGTCTTATTCAGTTATACGTATTTTGCAACTCTCTTACGCCTTGTTTGGACTCAAATACCCCGATACATTACTTATTAAATAAATCCAATGCGAAGCAGTTGTGTTTTGCTACCCTCCCACAATTATTTACCTTTAAAATTAAAGTACACTATTTTATTTTAGTTTTTTCTTTGATCTACGTTTCTTTTCTGTTTGATTCATGCGAAGTAGTCAAATTAGTTGGCTGGCTTTCTGTTCTTTATTTTATTCTTCTTTCTTTGGTGTCAATTTAAAAGCTAGCCTTTCCACCATTTTAAGGGTTCGTTTTATTGTTTGAAGATAAATTGAAAAGTATCGTTTTTTATCATAGTGAAAAAATTAATTTATTAAATAATTAAATTTTCATATTTTTTTCTATTTTTCATATTACAGGTTACTTGTTATCTTCCAGTACCTTTTGTAAATCCTAGGTCTTGAGTTTAAAGAATGAAAAATCAGAGACCAAAGGCATGGGATATAGAGGTGGTGTTTGGTATTATTGAAACTAGTAGTTTATAAATTTTAATTTATAATAAAAATTGTAAGCGCTTGGTAAAAATAATAATTTGTAATTAAAATAAAAAAAAATAATTATAATTTGTAGTAGAGATTGTGAGTATTTTGAATAAATTATAATTTATAATTAAAATTAATAGTAAAAAACTATGACTATATTTGATTGTTAAGACTAATAATGATGGAATTTCTAATCCAATAGGATTAATTAAGATTTTTAATCCTAATGATTTAGTTGGATATGTGATCCGATCTGGTATGTTTGGTTTGTAATTAATATATACGGGATTAGTTCTAGGATTAATGCTCCTTTTTTCTATTCTTCCAATGTTACCCTCACTAGGAAAATGGTATTATTAAATTGCCCTGTTAGTCAACGAAACCTACGGCCATCAGCTTTTGGATTACTAAAGGATTAAAAAGCTAAGTGGTTTTTTTTCAGAGCTTTTTTTGTCATTATTGAATGGTTTTTTTAAAATTTTGGTTTAAATTTTAAATTTTTTTGGTTCCTTGTGACGAGAGAATTCTAAAAAGTACGTCCGTTAGAACTAAATTTGAAAAAAATTCATTAAAGACAGTTAGAAAATTAATTTGATTTTAATTTTCATATTTATTATGACAATTTAGGTTATATTATTCGTGTAAAACTCATAATGTATTTAGAACTCTTGTGGTTGGATTATGATAAAATTATGGAGTTTTAATTGATTACGAAATCTTAGATTTTGGAGGATCTTTATTTGGTGAGTCCTAGTTTGATTTAAAATCATGAGTTTGTATTGTATTAGAAGACCCTTAATCAGAATATTATTCAAGTGAGGAGACCGAAGTACAACTGTATAAGCTAAAAGTACAAGCAGTCAATGTAGTATTCGCCACAACAGAAATACAATCTGGCACATGACCGCTCGAGTGGTTCCAAGTGCGCTCGAGCGGACCCCAGGCAGAATTAATTCGATTGAAGCTCTAATTGCCTGGTTTTGAGGCATATATAAAGGGCCATAGACCAGCCTCGAAAAATAACTTCTGCAATTCAATAATCAGAGATTCTAAGGCAGATCAGAAATTCCTTTCGAGTTCTAAAAATTTTGAGATTGTTCGTGTTTAACTTAGAAGGCGTTCTAAGTTTACCGACGGAGGATTCTGCCGGTGTAAAAGTATTGAGGATTTAATACGCGTGAAACTTTGAGGATTTCGTTGCTGAGGTGATTAAGTGAGAACGGTGTACGTGGATTCAGCAAGATAAGCTTAAGGCGCCTGGATTGAGAATTCGATCAAAGTCTGTAAGTGGGTATCTTGTAACTGTTCAATTGATTAGTGCTTGATTTACTTGGACTTACTTGATTTACTTGGACTTGGTAGTCCCTTGACTTTTTATCCAAGTTGAGTTTTTCACGTAAAAAAATCTCGTATTTTGAGTTTGATGTTTGATTCTTTACTTCTCACATTTTTCGACATAGATTGATTAAAAATGTAAAAAAAATATATTTTTTAATTGATTTGATTAAAAAGTACAAAATAATTTTTTCAAAGACGAAAAAACTAAAAAAAAAAATCAAAAAAGCCTACTTAAGTTGGCTTTTTTTTTGTCTTATATGAACTTTTTAAAAAGATTTTATCAAAAAATCTTACTTTATGTTTTCTCGTGATAGAAGAAATCTAGAAAGTATACTTAATTGAGTTAATGTTGAAAAAAGTTCATTAAAATGACAAAAAATTACAAAAAAAAAAACTAATCCAAATACAAGCTAAAATCATATCAATTTCTATTATATATAGCACCCATCAGCTTTCTATGCTGAACACGAAAACATGCAATTTCTATGGCAGTCATCAGCATTCTATGCTGAAAATTAAAGCACGGATCAGGCAACTTCTACTATATAATACGAAGGTTAGTAAAGTAATTTAAGCTGCCTGGATTACTAAAACCATGTCAGTAGTGGGATTTTATATCCCACGAATTTGTGGGCTTACTAATCCAATGGCTTGTTAATTTTATATTGATAAGATGCAAACAAATGGAGGAATAATAAGACATGATGAGATTTAATGTCTAATTTCACGTCTAATCCTGCAAATCAAACAGACCCTAAAAGCTATAAGAAAGCTTTGCCGAACACCCGAATACTAGGAACCCCATGGTATGGTATATCTGTGGAGAGAGTCTTATTTTGGATTTTGTATTCTAAGTCTTTTGATGCGCCAAACGTTGAATTTCTCAGACCAATAGACATGTCATACCCAGCCATCAAATCCTGTAAACAAACAATCTCTATGAGTATATATGTTTGAGTCCTCGAAAACGACGAAGAGTGAAAACTTTTTGCTTCAAACTTAGTTTTAAAAAGGTTAATTTGGCATCATAAAAGAACTACTAATTTTTTCAAAACAAAATTCTTTTCACATCTCAAATAATTTACCTATTTTATTAAATAAAATGACTATAATTAATGCTCTTAATAGGGAATTAAGCCTCTATTCACTAAAGTAAAACATAAAAATGTAAAAAGTGAGGTTATATTAAACATTTTAACGCAAAGCAAAATAAAAAATAAAAAATAAAAAAAATATTAATTTTGTCTTTTTTAGATTTGTTAAATTTTATTTTATTTGTTACATTTTTGGATCGTCTCGACAAAACAAATTGAGAAAGTAAATTTTTTTTACTAGAGATAAAAAAAAAAGTTTACTAAAAATAAAAATAAGCAATAAAAATTCTTATCTTATGTCTTTTCGGATGTAATTTTTCATGATTTTAATTTTTTTGGCTCATCACAATGAAAATAATTCAAAAAAATTAAAAATTCAACCAATAATAAATTTTTAATAAAATAAAATAAACAAATAAACAACTATCCAAAACCATAGCTTAATACATCCATGCTTTGAAGTTCTCCAAGTGCAACAAATTCTGAGCACCGTTCCAGGTGGGAGTTATGTATAGAAGTGAATTTGGCAAAAATGAACAGCAGAGTCACCCCAATGGGATGAAAAGAGAGGATTAAAGGTAGCATTGGATGCTTGGAATGAAATGAGGTTTTGTCTGGGGTTTCTCTTTTTCAATATCTTTCCTTTTGAAGGGATCAATTATTTGGTGCTGTTGGGATATCATATGTTAAGTTTACGTGCTATTCTCATATAATATGGTGTCGATAAATTTTATAGTAAGGATATAATTTCACATTTGTTGGGTAGTTAAGAGATAATGAATAAATAACACGCATTATGTATGTTGCAATTATTTATTTACCGAGAATATCCCATAATATTACATACATAATACTCCGGTGTATGGACCTGAGCAATTTTCAAGAATCAATACAATACCAAAAAATGTGTGGTAAAGGTAAATTATTAGCTACTTATGAAATACTATTATATGTTATTTTTAATAAATAAAAATATTTAATAATATTGAATGAGTTATTTTTATTTTTTAAAATTGTGCAAGTAAAAAGCTGCACAACCAAAAAGTCTCATTTGACCCTTGGCTTAAAAATCGAAAATTGGACTCCAAATTCTCCTTTTCGAACTGTGCTCAACTTGGTCGAGCTCTTAACCTTTCCTCCTTCAAGAGGGATTCTTATTTCTTACAAATGATAACATTAATAGTACTTTTCGGTTAAGGGTGTTTGACCGAAAAACACTCCGAAGCGCATGTTAGAACTCTTGAAGGCTTTTGAGAAAGATTTTAGATAAAAAAAATGACCACTTTTTCTTAATAGAAATAAAATACTATTGTTTTATGTAAAATATTTCTCATTATATCATTAAATTACAGAACCATGTAGATCAATTCAACTGAGAACAAATGCGTCTTTCTTTTCCCACCTGCATATGAGAGAGAAAAATTATTTAATGAGAACCTTTTCTATTTTCTTGGTAATCGAAAACCTTTTTCCTTTTTCTTGGTTATTGAAAACCTTTTTCCTTTCGGAGGTTGCAAACGACACCAAAAGTTTATGTAAGTATATGTGCAGCTCGTGGAGTAAGCTTTGGTGATATTCTAACATGATATAGCTACTGATTTATATAGTGGGTATCGGTTCATCACTTTTGTACTAGTATTTTATTCAAACATATAATGAGTCATCATTCAATAAGTGATATAAAACATTGTTTTAAGAGTACTAATTAATCACTTGATCAATCAGAAGGCAAGAAGATTTATATTGAAGTGAAAATAAAACCATTTTACTCCGTTAATTCCTATATATATGAAAAAGACCAACAATTTCCAGCCTTATTATTGTTGTGGTTTGATGTTTTGTATTTAATTTGATTTTTTTTTTTATAATTTCTTCATTACATGTGATCTGATTTGTTATATTAAGATTTCTTATATTTTGGGTGTTTTGAAATCTAAATTTTTTTGTGGAGATTACAAATATTGCCTAATGTATTCTCCTAGTGTAACTGTCGTTCATTGTATGTAGGCGTATACTTTAAATTGAACCATGTAAATCTTATTTTCTAATTCTCTCTCGATTCAATTGATTTGGTCATAACAATTATCATATAAATTGCAGTTTCATGTTTGTCAATCTGATAACCAATTAATTTGGTGTTTTAGGGCAGTAGGGCTACGATGGTTTTCTATGGAACCATTTGATATTTTAACCCCATCTCATCGAACTCAGGATGCTTACCGTGCGGGTAATGTACAACACGCTACAGCGTAATTTAATGAACTCGATTACTGAACATAATTTTAAAATAAAGATTTGTTTATTCTACTTAAGACTTTCTAAATAAATCATTCATACAAAAAAATCATAGTAATTGAACATTGATAGCTCAGTAATTAGATCATATATTTCTACAAATAAATAAATAATAAATAAAGTTTTTTTTTTAAAAAATAGTTAAATAAATATTGGTGTCTGATCACTAGATATTATATCAACTTTATTTCAAATGTATAACAAACTCAACGAATGATACCGTTAATAAAAATAAATATAAAAATCAAGCCCCTTAAATTGACAATAACATATATAATATCCGTCCCCGCATATTGTTACCCAGAGATACATCTCAAGACATGAAATTGGTGTTTCGGGATAAATAAACAAATAAAACGTCTAACCAGCCTCCCCCCCCCCCCCCCCCCCCCACC